>PVJD01008521.1:0-71748 GCA_004026545.1 Mormoops blainvillei
GTACTACCCCACACTGCTGAGATTTTTTATGGAGGATTCCTCACACAAGTGGGATTAATTAACACCACTTCCTACCTCTCTCCCTTTTCTGGAGAATGGTATGAGGCTGAAAATTCCAAGCTTCTGGTCATGGCTTGTTCTTTCTGATGACAAGCCAACGCGCAGGAGGCCACCAAGAGTTACCTCACTAGAACAAAAGACACTCCCATCACCTGAGGAATTCCAAAGGATTTATGATTTAAAAGCCTTGCGTTAGGAGTCAGGGATCAAAGACCAAATAGTAGAACAAAAGTTGCTCCTAGAGTTCTTACTGCTTAGGAGATTCTACGGGTTTTAGGAGCTCTGCGCCCGGAATCAGGGACAGAGACCAATACTGATATTTTTTATTATCTCACAGATGGTCTCTCCCTCATAATAAAAAATGGCAGCTGTTTAGTTGCATCATTAGCAAAGCAACTTAACTTGTTAAAGGTCTTCAAAAACATTTGTTCTTTTAAAAAATTAAATATGGTGATGGGGGGAGTGGAGGTGGGAGAGGGTATAAGGTGGACAAATGGAAATGGAAAAAATACAATAAAAAATAAACTATAAAAAATTAAATAGCATGCTTCCCTCAACTTGTTCACATGACTACTTTATTTAATAAACCAGATGCTAGCCTGATCCAAAGCTAATTCTTAGAAATCTGAATAAACTAAGTGTGAGTTGACAAACTGCCCCAGTGTTGAATTTACCCATTGATAAATAGTTAAACAAGAGGTAATATCACTTTTTTGGCCTTAGAAGTAGATGTTTGAGTATGCAGCTGATTTTAATGACCTCTAAATCAGAGAGAGAAATGAACTTCATCAGTTAAAAAAAAAAGGAAAATATTACGGAAATGCTTACCACATGTTCTTCTGTATAAAATACTGAAAAAGATATAGGTGGGAGGATTATTTTTTATATTCAGAAATTTCTTACAGTTGATGTCATAGTCTTATTGAACTTTATGTTTTGACTGTGATATTATTTTGTTTTTAAAATAGATTAGGTAAATGATATATAAAGCTAGAAATAAAAAGGGAATCTATAAACCCCAAGGTCCTATGGAAAGGAGTCATAACTCCCAGCAAATGTGGTGAGTTAACATATAAACATATACAGGAAACAACTACCCAAGCATTACAAAGAAGCCAGTCAGAAGTTAATTCCACCCTGCTGAATGTATGCCAAAGCCATAATAGTTTATTTTAATATAATAAAGACTATATCAAACATCCCCAGAATCCTGACCAGAGTACATAAGAATTGAATTATTTTGACAAAATATAAGCTGTGGAGTCATATTACTTTTTTGTGATTTTTTTTTTTTTTTTTTTTTGCAGTTACCCTGGTATAATGCAAAGTGCCTCGGGAACAATACAAACATCTAACATTTCAGCTCTGCTGCTGACTAGTCGCATGACCTAGAAAATAATCTAAACAATGTGACCTTAGCTTCCCCAAGTTAATGAATCATAGTCCCTATCTCGCAAGGTCCTTGCGGAGGTTATGAACGTCGGGAAGAACATCTGATTGTGACTGCCCACTGTCACTCCTGGGCTGCGGTCTTTGTTAGGTAAACCTCGGAAACCACGCTTAGGTTTGCTCAGTTAGTTCCTGGGACTCTGTGTCCAAAACAAAGTGAAAACTTCAATAATAATTTATAATTACATTTGCACATAGAAAGCTGGCCATTTATATGTTTTTAACTGCAATGAAATAGAGGCGTGTTATTCATCATGTGGCAGACCCAGAGACACACCATGCAGACTCCCCTTCCAGAAAAGACTCACAGCCAGGCTGTGAGGAGTCTGGTTGGCTCGCAGCCTCCAACTGTTAGTCCTTCAGGGTCCGTCCGCCTCGGCTTTGCAGCTCAGGTCACATTTGTGGGTTGGCCCGGGCAAATGAGTGACTCACACAGTGGTAGTCAAGAGTAGTTCTTGTCTCAGAAGGCTTCATCTAATGACTGAACAAAGCAGGGGTTCAGGGTCGACCATTCTCACCCACCATGGTATCCCTCCAATGGGCAAGCCGTGCTCTTGAGCTTCTGCGAGGCTGCCAGAGGCTTCGCCAGGTCGGCATGGCAGACTGACACACCGCCCGCTCCATCCTGCTTCCTCTTATTCCCATTCACAGGTTTACTCCCCAATAAATACATGTACTTTACACTTCCAGCCGCCTCAGCATCTGCTTCCAGAGAACCCAAACTATAACACATATATCTTTAAAAGATTAATATTATTAAGCAATAACAACAAACCTCGATAGAACAATCCATAGAAATGCAGTTCTTGATTATTTAGCCTAAAACATTCCAGATGGGCATCTACTCTATCCTTCCCCCCGCCCTATCTTTATTGAAATATATTTGACATATAAGATTGTGTAAACTCAACTGAACTAACAAGGAAAATAGAGACAGACTCAGAGATAGAGAGCAGGATGATGGCTGGGGTGAGGGAGGTTAAGGGGGTGGAGGAGTTGAGCAAAAAGGAAAAAGGACTCATGGACATGGACAACAGTGTGGTGATTGTAGGGGGAGGGGGTATAAGGAGACTAAATGGCAATGGAAAAACATACAATAAAGATTAAACTTTAAAAAAAGATTGTGTAAATTCGAGGTGCACAACTTGTTGATTTCATACATTTATATACTGTAAGATAATTACCACCACAGCATTAGCTAACACCTTCATCTCTTCACATAATTACCATTTCTTATTTATGGTCAGAGCATATAAGATCTAGTCTCTTAGCAACTTTCTAGTATATAATACAGTACTGTGAACTATAATCACCATGTTGCACATTAGATCCCCCAAATTTATTCATCTTATAACTGGAGGTGTGCACTTTTTGACCAACATCTGCCCATTTCTACACCACCCCCTACAATTCCCTGGTAACTACTGCTGTATTCTTAATGACCAATTGATAGCTTCCGTCCCTACCTGTAAGTCTTAAGCCAATGTTAGTATTTGGGGCAGGGGGGTTCCTGTTCGGTCTAATATGAATTTGCTTGCTGCAAGTTAGGCCCACTTCTTCCCCATGTATTCACTGTGAAGAGGAAGCTAAAAGCACCCAACCTGCAGTTCAAAACATTTAAGCCATTCTTTTGCTATCAATTAAGATTCTCAGCTTATTTAAACTCCCTCTGAGGTCTTGTTTTTCAAGCTATTAGTCATTTTATTGCTTTCTCTGGATGTTGTCCAACTCTCCACCCTGCATCTGACTTAAGATGAAGAGTTTCAAACTCTGAGCTGGTCCCAGTAAAAAGCAGGGTGGGGTAGTAGAGGAAGACAGAGAAGCTCAGTGGTCATAACTCCATTGACAAGGATTAACTGTAAAAACCAGCAAAAAGTTTTCTAGCTATGTTCACCTTTTTATTATTCAGCAATTGCATAATCTGAAATATTTCATGTGTTTATATTACACTTCATTCCAGACAGCATTTTGGATGAGATTATTTAAAATGCACTAAGGGTCAGCAACATACAAGGCAGGACTCCAACAGAAACACAAAACTTTGTTTTCCATCAGTTCCATAATAGACATTTTTAAAATCTTCCTGTTAAAATAACAAGAATGCTGCTTACATGCACACATGGCATTAAGTGACAGGGAAGGACACAACACAACAAAGAAGGACCACGCTCTTTTAAGAGCGCCACTGGCTCTGTCTGCACTCTCCTTGTGAGCCAGCTTTCTCGAACCCCACAGGCTGGTGTGACCTGCTTTCCCAGCAAATACTCTAATAATCCCTTCACCCACCCTGATTCTAGTCAGACTGAACTACATTCCATGTCTCTCCAAACACTGCTGCTACCCCTAGCTCTCTGCCTTACTTTCATTTCCTATGTCCTCGAATGCATTCCCTCCCTATTCGAAAACAGTTTAAGCCATCCAAAGACCAACTGGAAAATTTCCTTTGCCCAGAAGTCCTTTCTGTTGCCCACAGTTCTACTTTGTCCCTTCTCTGAATTCCCAGAGTAACCTGTGGCACTGGCCCATTCTACGCTACGTGACCTGATATTTGTGTCTTACCTCATGTTCCTGAGACCAGGAACAGCATCTTGTTCGTCTTTGTGCTTCTGACAGCTTTCTACCAAATATTCACCCAGTAAGTTGTTGAGTTGGCCGCAGATACATTCTGCACTAAAGTAGGCATTGGAAGTATAACTATACACAGAGCTGACTTGGTACCCGTCCTTGAGGAACGTCTGGACAGGGAGCTACTGAACATGCAATGACCACAGTTCCACAGGAAGCAGAGGGCTCTTGGGCTGCGCAGGAGACATACGAAGGGCTCCTAACCCAGACTTCAGGATCATGGAACTCGGATAAAGACTAACAGACAAGCATTTAATCAGAAGAACAGCCTGGGTGGTGGTGATTGCTACAGGGTTGAGGAATAGGTCATGAAAACACCAGGAGAGACAGCACTGTTTCAAAGCATCATGGGGGAGCATGAGGATGAATTCAGCTAAACCCAGAGGTTTGGCTGAGGTGTAGGCAGAAGCCAAGGTCATGACAGGCACGTTACATATGAGAGAGTTCAGATATTGGCAAGCCACGGAAAGATATCCGTAGTTTGCATTTTCTGCAAAACTGCTCCCTATGGCTTTAGGGCAGAGACTAGGTTGCAAGAGAGCAGGACAAGGAACAGAGAGACCAATTAGCAGCCTACAACAATAATCCAGGCAAGTCTCAATAGATGGTAAGCTCAGAGGCTTATGTCCATATATTTTAAACAAGTGTAATTTGCCAAATTCCAACTTAAATGTAAATCTGCCAGCTCTCACCCACTCCGAGAAAAAATTTTAAGTGAAACTGACAGAAAATATGCAACTCCCCATATGATCAAGGGGCCTCTAACTGTCCTGTGCCAGATTGCCTCGTCCAACATCTGGGTTTTTAATACACCTGGTAACGGTTAAGCATTTTAACCATAATTGTCATGGAGAAATTCACTGAGTTTCCAGGCGTTACTGTAGTTCATGGTTCGTATGCTCAATCAATCAATACTGCAAGCATTTTTACTTTTGCAACAGGTACAACTACAATATTTAATTGATAAGCAGTGAGGACAGACATATAGGGAAAATATTAACATTTGCAAGCAGATCCATTACTGAAGAGTCACACCATTTTCATCTTCATGCTCCTTTGACCAAGGGCTATTTCAGCAGGCACTTTTGCCCCAGCCTTTGTTTAAAACTGCCTGGAAGATGAGAAATAGCTTAGAGTCCACCATATTGGGAGTTTATCTGTGTGGTCAGGAAATAGCACAGAATTCCCTATATAGCTTAAGTCTGTTTTTGAATGGCAGAAAAAGAGAGACGGAAAGTACACCACATGATAGGCCCTTAATGGTGATAACATCCCCCGTCCATCCCCCTTTATCACTACTAGGTCCCAGAGAGATGTGCTCTCTTCACTGTCCATGATGTGGTGAGGAACTAGCAATGGGCTTAGTGGTTGCCATGGCAACTAACTAATTAACACCAAAGGAGAACCATGAATAAACCATTCTGAAACGGCTAATCCTTTTTGGTAAAAGTTCTCTATTATCTAATTGACCCAAAATTAAGTAATTTAACTCAGTTATGTGAGCACATGTATCCTTGAAACCAGGCACATAATCATTTCGGCTTGAACTATTCACCAAGGAATTATATTACTCATGTCAATGTTCTATGGATTCCCAATGTAGATGTTTTCATTTGGTTTGTTTTTTTGTTTCTTAGCCTTAAGAGATGAGGTGAGTATCTGGTTGTACATGCTAATAAACACATCTAGGCCGTGTATATTGTGACACTGTTCTATAATAAAATATTTGGGCCTGATTTGCCTTCCCATTTGTCTATGAGCTAATGACTCAGGCTTTACGTTCTATGCATTAACTTGACCAGGCTTCGCCGAGTGCACTTCAGTTAGGCACGTCTTCTTGTCAGGTTCCTAACTTTCAGCAAGAGGTAGCAGTTGTCCTTCTCACAGATTTTGCTCAACTAACTGATAGAGGATAAAGCTATACCTAGTCACAGACAAGATTAGATTACAAGCCCCTGCTACTTGTCAGGAAAATAACCTTGAATTCTTTGTTCCCCAGCAGAAGACTGAAGTATATATAGCCCAGCTATTTCTTTAGCTACTAAAAAATCTTATCTGGATTAAGCCTGGCAAATAAATTATGTAACTGGATGGCTTCATATCGGTTTCCTAGTTAAATTAAGTTTTGCTGAATGTGTTTTAACAATCTCTCATTAGCATATGTTGAGGGACGAGGAGAACAGTGTGAAAGAGTGCCCTGTAAAGCACGGGACTATATTTACTCTAAGGATGCCGTCAAATGCATTGTTTCTTCTGTTACCCAGTGGCCTCTTTAAGGGGACCCGTAGGATAGATTTCCTGTAGATCTTACTGCTGGAAAGAGCTGTGCTCGCCCCGAGACAGACGGGCCTGTTTGCCTTCTACGGGCCTGGTGAATCGGGGACCTAGTCACGGCCCTGTTTCTGGGTTGGCTGCTGGAAAGCTTACGGCCAAATTGGTGGTTCACAGGTTTACACTAGATCACCTTCTGCATTTTTTTCTTATTACAAAAGGAAAATATAATTATTGAACAAAAATTGAAAATTCTAATTTAAAAAAAACACATAAAGTTACTTGTAGTCTCACTACTCCCAGATGGTCATTGTTAATGTTTTGTTACATTTCTTAAAAGTTTTACTTCTACGCACGTCCCTTCTTCTCTTTTAATAAAAATGGAATCAGACTACATACTGCTTTGTAATTTGCTCTCTTTACTACATCACATGTTGTGAACAAAATTTACATATTATTAAATGCTCTTCAACATTTTCATAACTGTTGAGAATAAACTTTCCATAGATGTATCAGCATCTATTTGACCACTCTTATAGTTGAATATTTATGCTCCTCCTATGTTTGTGTTATAAATGTGTCCTGTTGAATATCTTTATAACAGTATCTTTTATAATGTTTGCAAGAATAAATTTTTAGAAGTAAAATGACTGGGTCAAAACATACGCAAAGTTATAAGGTTATTGTTAGAAATTAAGAACTTGCTCTTCAAAAAGGCTGCAATTTTTTAACCTGACAAGCAATTTTATTAAATGACACCTGATGTCTGTTACAGGTACTTTTCTGTATTGTTTGACAATTCAATGCTGGTGTGCACACACCATACTCACGCGCAGTCACAGAAACACAAACTGTGTCTGTTGCTGGGCATATTTAAACAGATAGAGTGGGGTACCTACCAGTTCGCCCCGACTTCTCTGAAACTAACCCTGCAAGATGGGCTCCACAAGGATGGTCTCAGTTCCCATGTCTCTGCTTGACGTTCCTGGCTGAGGCTATATAATAGTTTGACCTAAGTTTGACCTATAATGACCTAAGTTTGAACTAACTTAGGTCATTTCACTCTTCTTTATGAAGTTTCAAAGAGACATAGAAATTGCAAATTGTTGAAACTGACCTCTTCATTGAAGGACCTCCTCCCCAACCCCCAGCATACTCCTGCTGTTGAAATTGCAAGAGCTGCCATAGTCCTTCCCTTTCTGGGACACTGTTTTCCTCGGCACCAGCTCAAACTAGCCTGACCAATGAATAATGATTAAAATAATAATAAAACTAACATTTATTAGATGTTCATGATGAAACTGACAACATTCAAAGAGCTCTGTATTAACTCACTCATACTCTCTAACAGCCTCGTGAGGCAGGTAACGTGGATATCTTGATTTTAGAGATGAGGAAACTGAAGTAAAAAGCAGGTAAATGATTTGCTCACTTGCCCAAGGTTACATAGCTTATACGTGGCAGGGTTGGACTTTTGAATCGGATTAGTTTAGCTGTAAAGCCCATGTTCTTACTTATTACACTGGAGTGGGCATCATTCCTCAGGGAGTCATGGGAACCTCATGTCACCACGCCCAAAGGACTGTGTTGTCACCACGGTTGGTATGGGCTGTACATAGACAGATCCAGCTAATCCAAGGCTTGTTGTACCCTAGAGATTAACAGATTGGATTTGGGGTGGCTGCTTGACAAATTCAGCTGATGGTCATCTGAGGGACATCTTTTGGAACCGGAAGTCTCATCCTGCTTTACCACACTGATCTTATTCTCACTCTGTGGCTAAACAGAGGTCAAACATAGTTGTCTTTACTTGGTATTTTACATACATGTACCCTCATTGATCCAGGAGAGGGTGTGATTTAGACCTCAAGGTTAAGATATCATTATTATTATTATTTTATTATTATTATTATTATTATTATATCAGGAGATCATTCAAGCCTCACCTGGAAAGCAAGAGCTTGAAAGAGAGCCAGAGAAACATCACCATGCCAAGAGGCAAAAAATAGATTATCTTACACAATTATAAGCAATAAATAGGTTTAAAACATACTCATTCAATGGCAGGAGATAAAGCTTCAGACTGTTGTTTTCACTTGCACAGTTTGTACTATAATTGTTTTCATTTTTGAGGTCCCTGGAGCAAATACATTTTCAGTAGCCAACTAGACATTCCTGGATGGAGACTGTAAAGAGATAGAGTCAATTTTAGTGATGATTTCTTCAATGACTTCCTACAATAGGTCCCCACTGAATTGGTAAAAAACAGTGCCACACTATGAGTTAGAAAACCAGTATTCTTTAATTTTTCCACCCCTCTACCATTTTTGTCTCTATACCCCCTCAAATTCCTCCCCAATAGAAGGCAATGGCCTCCCGCTGATGTCCACTGATGGCACTTCTACTGCTATGGACACCAACTCAAGGTGCCTGTGCCACTGTGAATCCTCCGCGAACCTGTGCAGAAGCCAGCAGTGCCCAGTTTCCGGACACTCGGGTTCCTGAGGAGAAGGCCATGTCCTGGACCTGCACCCGAGCCACTGCTTCTGGCCCATCCCCTGGCCCTCAGGGAGCACAGGTACACAGGTCTCTTGGATTAGCTACTTCCCACATTGCAAACGCCTCGGCCTAAGAATGATGTACCAGGTGTCATCCAAAGTCACCTTCCTTTCCTCTCTTAGCCCATCATCTCTGAACCAATTTTGTTGACCTCGGGGTGTCCTTCTTCCCTGGAGACTCATGGGCTTTCATGTAAATAGGCACCCCCCTCCACTAGACATTCCAGACATATCTGAATACATGGGTAAACACTGATTAAACTCAGACTGGGATTCTTTCTATTATATCTATTATGATTATTGCCATTATCCTATCATCATCATCATCATCATCATTATGTTAATTATGTTGATGATGATGAACTGGGGTCTATTAGTAACACCATATATCAGACCACATTGGAGAAAATTAGATGCACTCACTTCCTCCATCTCATTTTTCCAATATAAAACATTTCCAAAGAACTCTAATATTTAATAAGCCTAGTACGGTATTTTTCTTCTTTAAAATAAACGTAGTAGACATTACATGCTAGAGAAAAGATATATGCAATATACTTAGCACTGACTTTTCCTCTTGTACATGCATATAATTGATGCTGCGGATAGACGAGTGAGAAGAAAAGAAGCCTCAGAATGGTCCCTCTGTAAGACAGTTGCCTTAGAGCTAAAAAGTCTGGGTTATAACCTCACCTCACCCTTTAATTCACTGCGTGCATTTGGAAAAGGCTCCGAATAACCCCAGACTTCAGCTTCCTTATTAATAAAATAATGATAACGCAGGTTGTTCTGAGAAACAAGATCAAATGAGTGCTTAATAAATAATAATTCTTTTCATCCTAATTTTTCATCATTCCCCAAGAGTTATAAAAATATCATGTTAAATGTCAATTTTCACAGGCTATTGTGAAAGTTATGCATTTGTGACTTGCAGATAAAGACATTGACTGAGAGACAAATAGATATTAACAAGATTTTTAAAGGGAAAGCTCTAAACATCTCATCACCAGTGTTACTGATAAAGAAAACTATAGATCATGGCAATGAGCAAAATGGTGTTTGCTCTATATGTGAATATCTATTGATCCATCTATCCATCCATCCATCTACCCATCCATCCATCCATCTATTTAGTTAGCTAGTTATCTTTGTTGGTTTTATTTTCACCACAACCACACACCACAGTCATTTTTATCCCATGACTAGGGAGCTATAATTAAGAGCTATAGAAACAAGTGAGTGAGAGATGCGAAAGTAAAAATCACTTCTTCGTCTCTCCTCCTATCTCCCCCAGCTCCACTCCACTCCTACAGGTGTCTGTATATCACTGACAAGATTCTTCTGATAGCAGTGACTGCTGTGATAAACTATTATGCTTTAGCTTAGATATTATTTAAAAGGGTTTGGGGTATTTGGGATTTGTCCAAGGCAACTCATTCTTTATCTGTCAAAAATCTTTATATTGAGAAGAATGTTAGGCACCATGTTTGGAACTATAAAGAATAAAAAGATGAATTAGGTATAGAGGCTTCCTTCAAAGAACTAGTATTTGAGAATGTATCGGAGAATAGGATTTACACATCTATTAACAATGTGTGTGTGTATACATGTGTGTCTATTGCTGCATAAAAATTACTCCCCAACTTAGAAGCTTAAAACAAAACACCTTTATTACCTCAGTTTCTGTGGGTCTTGAATTTGGGAGTGGCTTCGCGAGGCAGTTCTCATTCAGGCTCTCTCATGAGGTTGAAATCTGTCACCTGGATGACAGTCATCTGAAGGCTTGATGAGGGTGACAAGATCTGCTTCCACAAGGGCTCATACACATGGCTGATGGCAGGAGGCCTCAATTCCTTGCCAGACAGGCTTCTTCATAGAGCCACTTGAGTACCTCACAAAATGGAATTTGCTCTCCCCAGAGCAAGTGATCTGAGAGAAAGAAAACATGGAAGTTGCACCTGGAAGTCACACACCATTCTTTCCAAACATCCTGTTGGTTTTGTTGATTATCTCTATTTAATGTGGGAAGGACCACATAAGGGCATAAATGCCAGGAAGCAGGGATCACTGGGAGCCATCCTGCAGGTTGACTACCCCAGTATTTAATGGAGTCTCCTTAGATCTCATTCACCTCCTGGTCAAGGCCACATTGGTATTTCAAACTGCACCAGCTCTTGCTTCAATCAGTAACTAAACATCTCACGCACTTAAAAGTCTCCTTTCTTCTGCTGCCTTTCTGGGAGCTCCTAGAGAGGCAGCCACACTACCATGTGACACCATTCTCCTGCCTGGTGTCCTGCTCCATTGCTTCACTGGACATTGCCACCGAGGGAACAGAGCTCTGGTGCCAAACCACGCGGTTTGTTTCAAAGTGGAGAGATTCCTCTCTCCTCAGAGTCTCTACCCCCCTAGAGTAACCAAGTTGTTCTTCCTGGATGTTATATTGTGAGTTACAAGAACACATATGTATTTGGTTTTCATCCCCAATTCTAGCACAGAGCACATAAAACCATTTGGAATTTCTTAAGCGTTGAGAGCAATAAAGGTGTCTTTTGTTTTGTTAATGAGGTGAGTTTTAGGATGGGGACTGGTTGCCAGTGGAGCCAACCATGTGATTAGAAGGTTGGAATGTTTATCACTCCCTTTGGACCTCCCAAAAAGGACAGAGGGGTTAGAGTTTGAGTTTAACCACCAATGCCAATGATTTAATCCACCATGTCTATGCAATAAAGCCTTTATAAAAACCCAAAGGAGAGGGTTCAAAGAGCTTCCAGGCTGGTGAACACATGGAGATGCTGGCAGAGTAGTGTGCTTGGGCCGTGCCTAGAAGCTCTGCGCCCTTTCTCCGTAGCTTGCTTCATCCATCTCTTCCATCTGGTCATTCCTCAATTATGTCCTTTCATAACAAACTTGTAATTTAGTGAGTACAATGTTTCTATGAGTTCTGTAAGCTGCTCTGGCAAGTTAATTGAACCAAAGGAGGGGATCATTGAAACCTCCAATCTATAGCTGGTTGGTCAGAACAGGTGACAACGTAGATATGTCGCTGGTGTCAAAGGGAGTGCAGGAGCCTTCTAGGACTGAACCCTTTACCTAAGGAATCCAATGTTATCTCCAGGTCATGTCAGAATTCAGTTGAATTCTGGGACATAGCTGGAATCTGAGAATTAGTTGTCGATGGTAGGGAACCACCTACCCAACACTGAAATTGAGTGAAGAACCCCTTTATGAGGCAAAGTCATCACTCTTCAGTCCTTCCTCTCTCAGCTTATGTTCTTTTCCAGAAGTCTCCTCAAACCTCATGAACTGACCTGTCTTCCCCGTTCACCAGACAAGCCGAGATATCTGTATTACCTTTAGACTAAGCATGTCTACCCCACTCTACCCTCTATGACCTGATATATTTGCAAAAATAAAATAGAAAGATTAAAATGCCCTAAGATAGAGGAACACTTTGATACACTTGCTGAGTCTCAACCCTGAGTAAATTTCTGTTACTGCTACTTTTGTTTGCAATTACGTCAGTGAAGTCTGAGGTCTAGCCCTTCAGCCCCTAGGTGTTCACCTGTGGTGATAAACCCTGTAGCAGCACATGGTGGATGAACAAACAGGCCAACTTTGGCTTAATGACTATGGAAATGCTGTCTAAATTTAACACGGAAGCTTGCTCCACATACTCAGGTCCAAACAAAGGCCAAAAGCAAAATTTAATGAATACTGTAGTAAACTCACGTTCATTTTTATTCTCCTCCTCCCTCTTATGAAAAAAAACAACTGTATATTTAGTCATTCACTTAAGTATTCCTCAGTGAAGCCTGAATTTGACTAGAAAGCTGGAATGAAAGGCATGAACTTTACATTGCCCTTAACAGAAAGAGCCCTGTGTTTGGCCTGCCCCTATCAACAGCTCATTGTCTTAAGTCCAAGTTTCTGTCACAATGGAAATCAGAAAACATGCAGAAGTAAAATGGCTCAAGATGCTCACTGATTTAAAAAAAGAAAAAAGGAAT
This sequence comes from Mormoops blainvillei, assembly GCA_004026545.1. NCBI lineage: Eukaryota > Metazoa > Chordata > Mammalia > Chiroptera > Mormoopidae > Mormoops > Mormoops blainvillei. Next base: position 12,974 of record PVJD01008521.1, read on the forward strand.
ACATTATATAGTAGACATCCAATTATCAACGAAGCAGGTTTCCATCTGAATTTTTAAAGTTTTACACAATAGAAACTCTCATTGGTGGGACTAGTAAAAATATGAATTCATGTATTCAGAACTGGAAATCTTCAGCATCATCATGGCAGAAGTCTAGTTTTGCTCAGCAAGACATTTTCATACAATCATAGAGGTCTATTGTGGTACTAAAAAGGTTTCAATACCTTAAATGGTCTGAAGGGTTACATAAAGATGTCACCTCCCTGGGAATGAACTAGGGTGCATTCATTTTCCATTGCTGCCATGACAAACTACTACGAATTTAGCGGTTGAAAATGCCACCCATCTTATTAGTTCACAGTTTTGTAGGTCAGAAGTTCAGTTAAAGCATGGCGGAGCTGGTTTCCCTGCTTAAAATGTCACAAGTCTGAACTCGACGTGTTGGCAGAGCTGTGTTCTTTCCCGGAGACTGGGCATGAGTCTACTTCCAAGCTCATTCAGCTTGTTGGCTGAACTGAGTCCCTTGTGTTGCAGGACTGAGGTTCCCATTTATTTGCTGGCTAACACCTGAGAACTGGCCTTAGCTCCTAGAGAGCTCTCTTTGGTCCTCCTTGCACATGACCTTTTCCATGATCAAGCCACCTGACTTCCTCTTCTACCTTCAGCTGGAAGAAAGCTGTGCTTTTAAGGAGTCATGTGATTACATTGGGCCCACCTGGATAACACAAGGTATCGCCCTACCTTAAAGTCAGCTGGTTAGGGACCTCAATTACATGTGCAAAGTGTCTTTTTGCTATGTAGTGTAACATATTCACTGGTGTGACAGCAGAAAGTGAAGGTCTTGGGACTAAACCCTCACCACAGAGTCCAAGAGTGTGGAGGAAGGATTTTCCCTTTAAAAGAAATACTTCTCTAATACTGGAACATTTTTCCTCATTACAAGCGAATACTAGTTTCATAGGTGTAAAAGCTTTTCAAAAAATATTTAAACAACCATCGATTTTGAGGTATACTGTTTTTTTTTTTGAGTACCTCCTTCATAAATAATGTAAATTGCATTCTTATATGTTAATTTAAATAAGGAAACCTACTAGCTATTATCTTTTGGCTTAATTTAAGGTGGGCACTTTAAAGCTATACATTATATATGTGAAGGTTTTCACAAAGAAATTTTTTTCCCAAAGGTGTACTACCGGCATCACATACAGAATTAAAAATGAATCTCCAAATGTGATCAAACATGATTATGTATCTAATTAACAATGAAGAATTTAAAACACGCATTATTATACTCTCAGCACCAAGCATCATGAGAAATGCAAAAGGCGAAAATGATCCCATGTTACCTGAAATCTCACTGGAAGACAAAAATAAGAAAGACAAAATAATAATGACAAAATAATAACAACATACTCTCCTGGGATACGCACAAGTTGTAGCTCTGTAGTTCGAAGAAAGGACCACCACTGCTAAAGAGGAAATGTGTCCTAAAAGAGGGGAAATTTGAGCTTGGCAATACTGTTCTGAATTTTTGAACCTCTGTGTATCAACTCATTCTTCCCAAATAGGAGGGCTGGTGTGAGCCTACCACTCTAAATGCCAAGGGAGGGAGCAGCTGCGGGGTCACCATGTTCCAACCTCCGCTTATCACTCTAGAGCAAAAAAAATTCTTCGGGGCTCTGATACAGACAGCTGCAGAGGTAATCCATGCAAATTACAACGGGCTTTGCTCTTCCAGGTCAAAAAAGGCAGAAGTTATCACAATAAACTTAATTCCTGCTCCATGTGTTACTTAGCACGTAGGGATAAAATGCGAACTATGTGCGCTATGCAGGATTTGGAGCAGCAGCTAAAATGGTCAACAGCCAGATATTCTACTTCTATCATACTCTTTTATAACCTTTAAAATATCATCAGTTTGGCCTTCAGCCCTTCTAAACTGGTTTGGGATTTTGGCAGTGTATAAAGGTAGTTACTGCACAGCTTTTCTTTTCACATCATAACTAGGATTCCCCAACTTCCTGGAAATATTTTTCCAGCTGTTTAAAATAGTTTCTCCAGAATGTTAATACTGCCTCAGACAATGTCCATCACTCCTCACCTGCTATCGAACACATAATTTGACTTGGGCTAAAAATGCTATTTATCATAATCCATCCCAGAAGAGGTCATTAGCCAAAGTCAAATACATCAATGCCTGCTATTCTCAATCCTGTGACATGTGCCAAAATTCTGAATTAATTTAGCAAAAGAACACGGAGTGCCTCTTAGATGAAGCTATCTGTGCCATTCAAGAAGGCTGGGATCTGAGACCAAAACATGTTGGATATTTGGTCCTGTCAGACTATTATTATTAATAACAACACTATGGTTAAATTAATAAATGTGAAAATATTTGGTCTTTTTATAGCACTCTGCAATTTAGAATACCTCTCTGCACTTCACATGTAATATGTAGCACAGCACTTTTATTTTCTAACATTACAAAGAGTGGAAAGAGCATTTGTTTTAAACTCAGACATTAACTAGGCTCAGAAATAGTCCAAGTCCCTCACCTGCTGTAAGCCGGTGGCTAATTCAGCCAACCTCTCTGGCCCTCATTCTCTCATCAGCAGCATGGGATCAGGAATATTTATTTCTGAGGTAAATATTATTCAATAACAAAACTGAAATAAATCGAGATACATTGTAAGAACTCAGTAAGTGACACTGAGATTCCCCTCCTATAGAATAAGGACATTGAAACTCAGATATTAAATTATTTATCCAAAATTTTACAACAAATAAATGGAGGAGTCAGGCTAGAATTTAACTATGGGGGGTCCTAGTAAAATATGATATATACCATACATACACAATATGTCTCTGTGTTCTTTCACGTGCAGGGGAAGTAAATACGTAGGAAAGATGGGCAGATTGAAATCTAGTCCGACGTCCATTTTCTTACTCCAGACATCAGGAAAATTGCAATCACTCACACAGAAAATTTCTACAGAGTCAAGAACCAGGATGTCATCAGGGGGCTAATCTCCTACACCATTCCATGGCTGAACAAAACACTTTCAGCACACGACTGGACAAAAATGCTTTCCAAGTGACTAATGTTACTCAAGGTAGAGAACCACATGCATCCTTCCCAAGTGGCGAAATTATCTCCCCTCCACAAATGGGTCTCCTCTGGGATCTGATGTGAGTGAAAGAGATGATCAGGAAATACAGAGAGAAAAAGAGGCTACTTTGAGACTTAATGTAAGCTCTTTTTCAGGAACTGTGAAGCATGCAATGCCATCATAATGTAAAACGCATTAAACTGTCAAAGTGAAGATCCTGTCTTCAATCATGTCAAGTCCCTCAAGATTTCCATGGTAAATTTTGCCTTAAGAAATCTCCTGACCCTCTCCCCCAACCCCCACCAAAAAAAAAAAGTTACCTTGGAAAGAACAAGAAGCTGAAATATGTAAATAGAATGCATGCCACATGAACACACACCAAGTCGAACTGCAAAACCTATTCTTAAGTTAAATAGATTTAAGCCCCAAATTCCATGAGTGAGTCAATTAGAAATTCCATCAGTGGTATTAATTAGATATTATTTAGCTTAACAACACACACAAAAATCAAAACCTGGTGACTAGGAATTGATAATCAATTATTAGGATTTTCCTATTTCGAACCCACTGTTGAAGCTATTATACAAAACTGATCATTTAAGAAGGCTATGCAAATATCCTTAGAAATAGATACAGGTCTCTATTAGACATTCTTGTGTTTAATAAATATTTTTCTCTTTGAATCTGTATATACACTAATAATCACTATTCGTAAAGTTCTAATTTTAGGTTCCATGGCATTTTCAGATATAGAGGTTCTTCCTTTATCAATAAAAGATGCATTGAGAAAAAACAGATGTTCTACTTTTGTAGACACAGTGAAAACAACTAAGTAATATCTTCTTTTCCCCTTTTCTTCCCTTCTTTTCTTCTGTAGTCTTTTACAGCCCCACAGTATGATTATGAAAACTTGACTCCCAAAAATTAAACTGAAAGCTCAAAGTTTTGCTGAACATGAACTCCCACACCCTCTCCATGCTATAGTCTCCTGCCTCTAGCTTCTAGTTCTCTCACAGGTCTCTACCATCTATGGGTGATGAGAGAAAAATCACTCATAATTGCTGAGCCAGAGGGAACTGTATTGAAGAATCCAAATAGATCCTTTGTGAACTATAGGAAGTCCCAAGTGTATTGTGTTCAATGACCATTTTTCAAACTTTGTAGATGTTGCATTCATGCTCAATTCACAATGTCTGTATTTTGTCTCATGTCCGCAAAATTATCCCCATCCTTTATTAATACAGCTCATTTTAAAAGCTGTAAAAACTGGTGTGTAGAACCTGAAGTCTGAAAATACTAAAAGAAAATTATCCATGGGTTCAGTGAAAAGTTAAACTATTTAGTTCTAAACATTTTAATAGATTTTTGTTAAAAGCAAGAAACAATCAGAAACTTAAATTTTTTCCTAAATTTCTGGTGATATAACTACATTTGGAAAAAAAATGTATTCTATTATCTGATGAAATCTATAAGCCTGATTATTTAGGCTATTGTTGAACAAAACAAAACAAAGACAGAAACCATATTAATGAGCACAAAAAAAATCATAATTTGCATGCCAAATAAATTATCTGCAGCCTATAAATGAAAACATATTACTGAGATTTTCAAGCATTTTTTAAAAAGTAAAACCTGTTTAAATGAAATCTTAGAACCCCAATAATCAAAACAATTAAAGGCCAGATGTGTTCATTAAAGCGGACCCCAGTGCAAGCAGCTCAACTTCACCTGCTAAACACTGTGTCTAAAGCACCTCCATAAAAGTTGAGAAATCAACAATTAAAAGACTTGAATTCTAACAAAGACTCTGAAGCTCTGAAATCTACTCCTATAACTTCTACCAAGAAACTAAGTGACATTGATTAGGCCACTCAGTTGCTGTGAGCATGTTCTTTGAGACAAGGAGTTGGATGACCCCGTCAACAAGTACCCCAGCTCCAATACTCGCTGAGTGGAATGGTTGGAGGCATGGTTCTCCTATGTGCACCTCTTCAGCAGGATTCCAATCTGTATGAGATTTCAGCCACTGAAGTTTCCTTTATCTCTCCTGAATTGACTGACAGGATTTAGCACTGCTGTTAAAAACACCATAACTGCCCTGGCTGTTGTGACTCAGTGGATTGAGTGCCAGCCTGAGAGCCAGAAGGTCGCTGGTTCAATTCCCAGCCAGGGCACATGCTTGGGTTGCAGGCCAGCTCCCAGCTGGGGGTGTACAATACACTGATGTTTCTCTCTCACTCTTTCTCCCTCCCTTCCCCTTTCTCTAAACATAAATAAATAAATTAAATATTTTTTTAAATGCCATAACTGTTTTTAAATGCTGCGGGATCGCTAATCTTGCTGGCCCTCTGTTTCATTTGTGGTTTCCAGACAATTTCAGAGTTTACTTTTAAAAGTCAGACACTGTGATTTTTTTTTGACATATTTCGAAGTTCAAGTTTTCCTTCCAGTTTCTTACTTCAAAGCCACATATAATGTTTAAGAAACTCAACATTAATAGAATTGTACTATTTTTACTGTAGGCCCACAAAAGTGATGACTCTTATAATTGCTATTACACCAGATAATGACCCACTCCGGCCTATTAAGTGAATATATACTTAATGTACATATATAATTCATGTGCTGAGGCACTTGCATGGTACAAAAATTGTCTAGCCTTGATTGAGAAGCTCATACATAAAGATAGAAAGAGCCTCTCTCTATATAAGTGTATTGATTTTAAGCAACAGCTTGCATTTATAAAAAATAATATTTATTCATTTCATCAGAATAAAAATTATGCTTATTTTATGTTCCAAATATCTGTCTACAAATACTTCACAAGCAAACAATGACTAAGTTTTCCTACACCAGAAGAACAAAACAAAGCCACTGAAAGAAGGGACGCTGCCTCCCCAGCTCCCCCCCCCCAAACAAGATGTTGCTTCATGCTTCCCTTAAACTTTTTTTTTAAGAGTTTATTTATTTATTTTTAGAGAGGGGAAAGAAGAGAGAAAGAGAGGGAGAGAAGCATCAATGCATGGTTGCTTCTCATACATCCCCTATTGGGGACCTGGCCCCCAACCCAAGCATGTGCAATGACTGGAGAATCAAACTGGTAACCCTTTGGTTCACAGGCTGGCACTCAATCCACTGAGCCACACCAGGCAGGGCACTTCCCTTAAACTTAAAGAAAGGGGAGTGAGGCAGGAATGTCCTGACTAGAAATATGACCTGTCCTAACATACCTCTAAAAATGGTCCTTTTAGACGCTCTCCTGAATACTTGTGTAGCCTTCAGTATAATGGACTCATCTCATGCATATATTTCTTAAGCAGGGGTTTCCAGGGTCTAGCCTGGACCTCAGGATGAAACAAACTACGGTTGGGGAGAAATCTCTCCTGAATCGGCCAGGCATAAATCAGGAACCTATGCAGGTTGGTATAGCTTCATGGAATATTTTTCTGATTAATATGGATCTAAATACTACTGTTTTTGAGAATTAATATTTTTGAGGAATGAGTATGTTTATGCATACACATGTGTACTCGTTCTATTCAAATGCTGCCAATTGAGTAATCAAGAATTCTTATTCTTTATTTTCTTCTGGCATGGATGTCAGAAGGGAACCAGACTTGGAGTTTCTAAATCCACTCTAGATGTGTCTACTGAACCAAGCTGCCCTGCATGCCAAGTCTAATCCAATCCCAGCCACTAGATCTTGCTGAAGCCTTGAAACCTCAAAGGGTAGGGAAGTGCAGCGCTGGGAACTACTAGGCTCTGCTACCAGCTAAGGGGAAAACAGAGATCCTAGGAAGAAAGTGAGCCTAACAAAAAGCAAAGATACAACCTGTAGAGTTTTTTAGGTTTTGTTTGCTTGTTTGTTTGTTTGTTTTTTAAGAAAGAGGTGTTCTTCCTTACAAGGGGACATAAGATCAAGGAGCAAGACAGGAACTGGGACATTTGCTGGAGACACTCAGAGAGTGCTTAAATGCCTGTTTTTGTGTCTCAGTTGAGACAAACAAATTTCTCACTATGATGTCGTTTATTTTAGTTTACCCAACATGTTAGGCAGGTTGTATATGCCTATACAGCATGCCTTTGGGAGAATGAAAAACAAAGGAGCAGGGCAGGAAAAGAAACTGGGGTCTGGCTTGGATCACCTTTTGAAGATGCTTACTCAGAGCGAGGAGATCTTTTGAAAGGCCTGTGGTCCAAGAGTCTGGGCAGTGATCAGAGCAAAGTAAATGGTGGATGACAGTGGAACTGGAACCAACGTAGTAAAACTGGTCTTGAAGAAACAGACCCAACAGATGACTCAAGAGCTAAGGTGAGGCTAACTCTCATTTTCCCCGAATACATGTCAGGAACGCCAGTCTTAGAGGGAGAAGCTGGAATAGGGAATGGTAGAAACTTAAACACAGGACAGATTCGGAGCAAGATCCTTGAGACAGAAAACTTTGTACCTCTCATCAACTAATGGACGAGATTTCTGCCCCATATTTTTAACACATATTCTAAGACCGCATTTGTATAAAATAGAATATACCCCTTGGGAACAGAGAGAAGAAATTGCCAGTTCATTGATGAAATATTAAACTTTCTTTGTTATAGATTACTGAAGGCTGACTAAATGATTTCATCCAGACATATAAACAAGAAAACAGAAATAACAAAAAAAATTTTATTTTACCAGGGCAGGTTTTATGAGCTAAACACATATATTAGGCTTGAAAAACCACATCTAAGTGGGGAAGACGTAATTACAAAACCTATAAAAGCTTTGGGGCTTTTCCCTCTAGTTTGGCATAAAATAGTAAGAATAAGTCTCCATTTTCCTCGCCCATTGTTTAGGCTTCAAAAGATAATTATGAATTGTGCCCTGACAGCCACTGATGAGTTAAAATCAGACTCATGGACTCTCAGACATTCCCCTTGTACCTTATCTGAAAACCAGCTCTAATAACACATGCATGTTTGAAATTGTCCTTGCAGCTTGAGTTCAGTTAAATATTTACCAAGTCATTTTAAATGAATTGCCCAGTCCATTTGGATCTTGAATCCTTTAAGGAAAAATGCACCAGATTAATACAAATACAGCACATGGCTAGGAAAAAAACTATATTCAGTTAAGTGATAAAGCAGGTCCTTCAATAAGAACAGAAGAGCAGAAGAGCCATGGACATTAGGACTCCAGAAGGAGGTTGATGGTGGCAACGCACCAAGTACTCTGTCTGCCACATGGAAGCCACATCTGTTCTGCATACCTAAAGGTTCGAAGGATGGAAATGGGGAACCAATCTCATTTCTAACCAAGGTTAATGAAACCAGGCTCTGAAGAAGCTTTGGGTTTCTTTAAAAAAAAAAAAGTTATTTACAAATGTCAGGTATTATTTTTCCCAGAGAAGAATAGCAAACCACCAACAATTTTTTTTTAACGTTGAGAAAGCATAGAGGAAAGGAAAATCTAGGATGATTTTTTATAGATTATAATGAGTGGAAAAAAATAAATGAACTCAGGCTTCCAGTCAAAATGGCAGCATAGGTAAACATGGCTTGCCTCCTCACACAACCACCTCAAAATTACAGCTAAATTATAGAAAAACTCAGAACCAGCAGAAACTGAGTTGAATGGAAGTCTGACAACTACAGAATTAAAGAAACCACATTCATCCAGACTGGTAGGAGGGGCAGGCATATGGAATGGGCTGGTCCCACATGCACACGTGGTGGATAAAAATTTGGGAGGGATATTTCAGGAGTGAGGAGTCCCAGCCCCATACCGGGCCCCCCAGCCCATTGTGCCAGTGCCAGGAAGATAAGTCCCCATATCTTCTGGCTACAAAAAACCAGCAGGGATTGATTTGGGGGAAGAAATTTCTGGAGTCCCAAGCAGTTCCTCTTAAAGAGCCTACACACAAACCTACTCAGACTCACTCCCTCTGAGCTCCAGCACCAGGGTAGCAGCTTGAAAGGCACCAGTGGCACAGAGAGAGGAACTGAAATGGCTGGCATCAAGGTAAAAACTAGGGAACAGCTTTCTCCCAGACAGAAAGGCAGGCAGAACCACAGAGCAGTAGGCAGGTGCCATTTCTGAGACTCCATCAATCTGGCTAACACTGTTTGACCCACCTTGGAGACCCCCTGAGGCTCTGTCCCACCCAACTTATAGCTGTTAACAGTAGCCTTTCCATATGAATGGCTGGTCTTGGCTCAAGCTTCACAACTTCCTAAATACTTTCAAACAAGCAACAGCTGGCCTCTGTGAGCCCTTGGCCACCATATCTCTTGCTAAGTGGTCACAGGCATGGCACTAATAGAAACCAGCATAGATTCACAGATTGGCTTCACCTGGGAATCTCTAAGCCCAGCACAAATAGTTGCCTTCTCAGGTTGCTCTATAGCTCAGGCAAGGTGACCCCAGGCAAAACACAGGTGGGGGCTGACGCTGGCCTGTACTACACAGGAAACCCCATGTTGTGTGCACCCACTGGATAGCTACAGACCTTGTCAGAGCACCACCACCCTGCCCCTGCACAGCTGATACTCCATGGAGGGAGGAGGTTGGTGGTCAGTGGTCACAGCCAATCCTTACAATTGACTGGCCTAGGTAAATCCCTCCCAGTGACTTGCCAACAGAGACCAACGCTCAACTACAAGAGGAGGGTGTGCCCAGCCCACACGAAAAGCACACCTTGAGTACCCTGCTTGGGTGATGGGGAGGCTGTGCCACTGGACCTTACAGGACTCTACTATATCAGACCATGATACCAAGACAGGGAGTCATAGCAGGTCAACATAATACATAGAAACAAACACAGGGGATCTGCCAAAATGAAGAGACAAAGAAACATGGCCCAAATGAAAGAACAGATCAAAATTTCAGGAAAAGAAGTAGACACAATATAGATAAGCAATCTATCAGATGCAGAGTTCAAAACACTGGTCATAAGGATGCTCAGGGAATTTAGTGAGGATCTCAGCAGCATAAAAAAGACCCAATCAGAAAGAGAGGGTACATTAATTGAAATAAAGAACAAATTACAGGGAAACAACAGTAGAGTGGATGAAGCTGAGAATCAAATCAATGTCTGGAACATAGGGAAATAAAACAACCAAGCAGAACAAGAAGGAGAAAAAAGAATCCAAAACAACAAGGATCATATAAGCAACCTTTGGGACAACTTCAAGCATTCCAACATTCACATCATAGGGGTGCCAGAAGGAGAAGAGAAAGACCAAGAGACTGGAAATCTATTTGAAAAAATAATGAAAAAAAACTTCCCTAATTAGGTGAAGGAAATAAACATGCAAGTCCAGGAAGCACAGAGTCCCAAAAAAGATGGCTGCAAAGAAGTCCACTTCAAAGCACATCATAATTAAAATGCCAATGGTTAAAGATAAAGAGAGAACCTTAAAAGCAGCAAGAAAAAGCAGTTAGTTACCTACAGGGGAGTCCCCATAAAACTGTCAGCTGATTTCTCAAAAGAAATTTTCAGGCTAGACAAGACTGGCAAGAAATATGCAAAGTCATGAAAAGTAGAGACCTACAGCCAAGATTGCTCTACCCAGCAAAGATATCATTTAGAATCGAAGGACAGATAAACAGCTTCCCAGACAAAAAAAAAAAAGAGTTCATTATACCAAACCATAATTATGTGAAATGTTAAAGGGACTTATTTAAGAAAAGAAGACCTAAACTATGAACAATAAAGTGGCAATAAATACATATCTATCAACAATTGAATCTAAAAAACAAACTAAGCAAACAAGAAGAACAGAGGCAGAATCATGAATATGGAGAGCATTTTGACAGTTGCCAGATGCAGTAGGTATGGTGGAAGGGGTGAAGAGGTGAGGGGATTAAGAAGTACAAATAGGTGGTTACAGAATAGCCATGGGGATGTAAAGTACAGTATAGAAAATGTAGTAGCCAAAGAACCCATAAGCATGATCTATGGACATGAACAATGGTGTGGGGATTGCCTGAGGAAATGAAGGTGCTGGGTGGAGGGGAACAAAGGGGGAAAAGTTGGGAATACTGTAGTAGCATAATCAATAAAATATAATAAAAGTAAGTACATAAAAAATTTTAAAGAAAATAAATAAGCAAATGAACTCTGCTCTGGCCAGGTAGTTCAGTTGGTTGGAGCATAGTCCCTATGAGACAAGGTTGCAGGTTTGGTCCCTGGTCAGGATACATACAAGAATCAACAAATGAGTTCATAAATAACGACTGACAGAATCACAGATCTCTCTCTCTCTCTCTCTCCCCCCCGCCTTCCTATCTCTCTCTAAAAAAAAACCCATGAAATGTATATTAAAAATAGATAGATAGATGATAGATAGATAGATAAAAATAAATGAGCTCTAGCTCTTAAAATCACCTAATGTGGCAGAGGCTTCTGGAAACTCACTAAGATGTATTTTCTCTTCTTGAGCATGCAGCTCGCCTACATTTCCTGGCCTCCCATGAGTTGGGCCCAGCCCAATGTCTTCTGAGTCCTGGTCGATAAAATGTGAGCAGATACAATGCACGCCCCTTCCAAGCCCGGCCCACAGAACCCCTCAAATGCTGCCTGCTCTTTTCTCTTCCACCAGCTAGAAGCAGTTGATGATGAGGTGCTTTAGGTTCTTGCTTCTCAGAATCCCGTCCATGAGTCAAAGCTATTGGCATCACCTGGCACCTACTAGCTATGCCAAACCCCAGATCCCCGAAACAGAAACTGCATTTTAACAAGCTCCCCAGGTGATTCAAGTTGGACACCCACTAGTCTAGACTAGAGGATGGTACAGAGGCAAAATGAAAAGAGCAAGAATCCCTGAATTGTCATGTGGGGGAAAGCCATGAGCTGACTAGGAACATCTGCCTTGGATTTGCGAAAGGCTAGGTAATAAACTGTATATGAACCATTACAATTTTCACTTCTATCAGTTACCACAAATGAGCTTACTCTAATAAGTACAACAGAACATCTATTCTGAAACCACCTTAAACCTACACTCTATCTTTCTAGGATTTGAAATATTGATATCAACAAAACCCTTAGAAGAAGCTTGAACTAACCAAGAGGCTGTTATTACCACATGACAAAAAACTGCATGGCTCCAAACTGAGGGTTCTTTGGGGATTTTTTTTATACTAGCAGATAAGTTGTGTAAAATAAAGATAGGATCTTTCAACCTCCAACTATTTTCAGATCAAGCTTTCCTTCCTTCCATTATTCCACATTATCAAGTCCTTTTTAAAAGGACTGGTGTTGGTTTCAGCATCTCTGCTGGCTTTGAACATCTATCATTCTAAGAATGGATCATTCTTCATGGCATATTATGAGCTTTTTTTGTCAGGTAGTTAACTAAACTGGCACCAGTTAACTGTGATCTAAACTTCATATTGACAGATCTGGCAACAGGCTGACATTCCTTGCACTAATTTTAGCTGTCCAACCTGAAAAAAAAATGTTTGAAATATGATTTATCTTAAGCTGACAGCAGTCTTCATCAGGGTGCCAGCCACTGACAGAATAAGGGATAGAACCCAGTGTACAATCCTAGCTGAATATGCTTTCAAGGCAGGAAGAAAGAATTTAGAGCCTCTGTTCCTCAAAGTCGTAATTTAATTTAACAACCAAGCTGGAAGGAAAACAAATGTTTCTTACTAAGCCTCACCCTCAACAATCTATTTTTCTCCAATACCGTATTTGTCTTACCTTGTAAAGTCCAGGATTACCGTCCCTAAGTCTTACAATAATACCTGATACACACCAACTATTCCAGCAGCTGAGCAGAGTCCCTGAAACGCAATTATAGGAAAAGATCTAATAAACCAAAGATTAGCAACAGAAATGTGAGCACTGGTAACTGTTTTTCTTTAGGGCTGATATGAAAGCCAGAAACTAATCAGCTGAAGGAATAATGACACAAAGGAGACTGACAAAATTGGAAAGATCCATCTGCATAATCACGTGCATAAGTGACAGTGTCTGGGTAGCAGCAGAATTATTTGACCATTAGAACCTAAATTGTTAACATCTCTCTTTTCCAAATGAAAATGAGACGCAAAAATACTTTTAGATATTAACAAGAAGCTGTCTGAAACGTTATGGATATTTCCTAGAGCAATTATGTTTTATTAACAGCCCGAACCCCATGCTTTTGGAGTATGCCAACATTATGTGCAAACACATTAATATGTAGTTATTCGCTGTCATCTTTTATTTTTGGTACAATTTGATATGAGGTGCGTATTTGTGTGTATAAATTCTAATGATGAGCAAAATAAAATAGCCCCGGACCTGTGTTTAAATCTGCGCATCGGTATTTATGGCAATAAATGAGATGGAGCAGAGAGGAAGGAGTACATACTGCCTAGAAGCTAAAATTATTGCCTACTGCCATCAAGCCAGGGTGAATAAAGTTCTCCTGGGAAAATACCATTCATTCGAATGGACTGAATTGGACAGTATTGTGCCCTTAAGTGCATACCAAGTGATCATTTGCCAAACAGTTAACCTTTGACGTTAAAAAAAAAGGGGGAAGAAAAATGCTCCAGCCTCTTTATCTCTATTTACTTTTTTGGCAGCCAAAATGTAAATGCGGGAATGAAAGCACACAAGAGATAAAACTAAACTTCTGTACATGGCAAGTCCCAAGTCATTAAGCTACTGGCCCTTTGTTCTTTGCATGTACTCTGCCCTTGGTCCTCATGGGTGTCCATGCCACCCCATGGGTGTCCATAAGACTCCACTGTGACTTCTGCTAGACCTCTCCTTCCAGACAGGAGCACTCTACTCTCTGCTTCCTTCTTTACCTCCTCTTCTCCATTAAACAAAATTTTCATGTGGCCCATTTCTTTCCCTCCTCACCACGTCGGTAAGCCCATACTAGGTTGCCAAAGGCTTGTATTCCTTTATTCCTTTGAAACCAGATAACATTTGTACAACAGAGGTTTTCTGTGTCTAACTGTCCGCAATGTGACTGACTCATTGAAGAAGGACGATATTGCGACAAAGCCTGGGGGTAAGTTGAAAGTCGAAGCTGGGGACATAGTTTTAAAGAAGAGAGGCTTCTTAGCTTTTTGCAAATAGGTTGATGAAGATGGCTGCTTTTTCTGCAGGTGTGTAAGACTGAACTTAACACCAAGAAAACCTTTATGATTGAGGAAGACAAGACAAAAAAAAAAAAAGGTATGAGAAGACAAGCAAAGGGGAAAAAGGGGAAAGGAACAAGTGCAGCGAGAAGCCAGGCACATGATAACCGCTATTATATGTTTACTTAATCTCAAATCCCTCAATAGTACACCTACCCCACCCCCATTTTATAGGTGATGCTCCCGAAGAGTAGAGGCATAAAGTAATTTAGCTATGGTCACAGAGTGGTACGACCAAAATTAAAAACCATCTGTTGGTTTCCAAGTTTATTCACTTCCCTTGGCCCAGCCTGCCTCAGGAATAACATATTGTGCCCCGTCATTCTGCCAGGTAAATGGAAGGGATAATTTCTTCATTTGCCTTAAAGGAAATTTTTCTGAGACCTTACTCATGGACATGAAACTTTCCTAAGTGTTACCTTTCCTAATGCATCTAAAATCTATAATTCCTTTTTCCCACCGTCTAATGCAGAGCAGGTGTTAACCAGTCATCCACTTTTCTCTTGACCGATGTCAATATTTTAAACTTTGTCCCATTTGAGAAAATAAGGATTCTTTGTCTGCGCTATGTTGGGACTGGAGTTTACATACGGAGGGAATTCCCTCAGGAAAAATCAAGAGAAATATACTGGGAAAGCCCTTTGGGTGAAGCTGCAGGCCATTAGCAGCTTGACAAGCAAGAGTTCATTCACATTGAACGCGGCCTCCATTGTCATTAATGCAAATCCTCACTCTGGCCCTCGAGGGCAGGGGGATGAGAATGGGAGTGAAGTGACATGATGGATACTGGCAGCTTTGCACTGGGGTTGGCAGGTGGGGAGTTATAAGGAGGCAGAAGGGGGGCGATAAATGCAGCCTGTGGGCTCTCTCATTCTCTTCACCGCTAAATTCCCCACTCTGCGCCATGAACAAATCTAGGACTACACAACAGAAAGTGGCTTTGTTTTGTTTGTGTTTTTATCTGTCACATCCAACTAGACTGTACATTTAAGGCAGCAGATAGACTCGAGAAAAACACCTCAGAGCAACCAGAATAAGGAGGAAGCGGCACCAAGCCGGGCTGGGCACACGTACTTGCCGCCAGGTGTGGTTGTGCATGTGTGTGAGATGAAGGAAATGAACACCATCATCTCTGGAGTCTTCTCTGGATCCAAAATTTCTTTTCTCCCTCACCCTCATGCTCAAGATAATGCTTGAGAAAATGAGATATCAGGTGCTAGTTTCAAGTAAATATCCATCTCTCCACACCCTTGTGGAAATAGCTGGAGGCATTTCTCCTGTTAATAATTTTCACTGTTCACTCTCTCTTACTTCACATCAGCCCAGCCCAGGGAAGCCTCAATTCATGAAGGATTAAAAGGAGTGTCGTAAGAGAAATAAGCTCCGTGCTAAGCATTTCAACACACACCATCTCTTTTCATACTTGTAGAAACTGCATGATAATTATTATTGTCTCCACTTTAAAGATGAGAAGATTGAGGTTCAGGCACTTTAATTGAGCAGCCCAAGTCTACCAGCAAGTCTGAACTGAGATTTGAATTTAGATGTTCTTACCCTAGGCCGACTGTTCTGATCCTGTGAACTTGCATTTCTGTTTCTAAAAATCTCCCAGCATACACACACAATGTACCCACACACACTGGACGTATATCCAAAACCATAAGGCTGAAAAAGTGTGTTTAGGAAATGCACTGACAGCCTACTCCAAGTACTGTTGAAGAAAGG
Organism: Mormoops blainvillei; assembly: GCA_004026545.1. NCBI lineage: Eukaryota > Metazoa > Chordata > Mammalia > Chiroptera > Mormoopidae > Mormoops > Mormoops blainvillei. The sequence goes on from PVJD01008521.1 coordinate 28,940, forward strand.
AGACTTACAGGAACATGAGAGTTTGCTGCAAAACTGGAAATACCAAGTTCAAGTGCCAGCCCCCCGCTTCTGCTGAGGAAAACATGGAGCCACAACATGACATGAGAGCTATGGTCAGCTTTGCACTTGAGGACAAACTAACCTCCCAGGCCCTCCACGACATGAAGGATTCTGGGGGAAGCTACACTCACACCAAACCCCGGGACTTTGCTCCCTTGTAGTGTTCTACGCTGACCCAGAAGACAGAATATAGTGGAAAAACCAGGACTGCTTGAGCACCTGGTTGAATATTTGTCAGGAATATAGTAGAGAGCATTCTAATATCAAATTAATTAAATAATACCACGTGACCTTTGAAATTTCTCCAGGAGGAAAAAATATGTCTTTGTATTGTTATGTATTTTGCACACTGAAGAAGAGGATGATGAGAACAATATTACAATAATAGCGATAACAAGCATTTATTGAGCTCTCACTGTGTGCCAAGCACTCCGAGCTCTGATTGTTAGCTCTTGTAACCCAGCACCATGGGACAAAAACAATGGCGAGAGGTAGAGAAGGGACAGCAACGAATTAATTAACGAAGTAGGAATTTAATTTGAGTGGCGTCCAAGGGGAATTGTAATTCATTCTGGCAGGTTGCACAGATTTGTCTTGCCCTTTAAAAATGCAAAGAAAACATTAAACAAAGGAAGCTTCATGAGGCCTCCCCATCACTGTCAGCATTCCTGGCAGCGTCCACACCCACAGGCCTGCAGGAGAAAACACAGCGGAATTGTGTTAAAGATGATGCCTCTGACAGTAATCCTCACATGAGGGACAGGTGTGACCTTTCTGAACTCTCAGAGCACATAGTGACAATCACCGCAATAATTACTATTTGTAAAAACTCTATCACACGTCCTTTCTCCCTTCATTGTTTATATCATTGAATGCGATGCTATCTTATCACATGACTACTGGCCCTTCTTGGATCCCTCTCCAAGTGGCTCTCCAACTAAACCGCAAGCTCCTCAAGGGCAAAAGCCCTGGTACATTTCTGTGCACCTCAGTAGCAGTTCGCTCACTGGTAAGCACACAGGAAGTGCTCAGTAAATTTCAATGGAAAAATCAAACCTGATGTGTACTCAGCAGTCACTTCCATCCAGTATGTGTTCAAACCATCCTTTGTTGGGACAGGGGTTGTGACACATGACATCCACCCTTGTGAGCCATCTCCTGAAAAGTCTCCTCCAGCCCTGGTTAGGGCCACTCGATGCACCCTTGATGCCCTGCTTCGACAGGTCCGCACGGTTCTTTTCAGGCTTCTCTTTTTGATGACTCCTCTGAGCTTTTTAGAGGTCTCGCTGTTGGTCTGTCACTTTTCATGTGCTTCAATCCTACAAAATTTTATGGGGGTAGCTATTCCAAAGATTCTCAAACTTAAGCAAACCCAGGAATCCCTAGGACCTACCCTTAGATATTCTGTTCTGAAATAGAATCAGAAATCTATCATCTGAATAAGCCCTACCAGGTGATTTCCGATGCAGGTGGTCCATGAATTACCCTGCGGAATTCAAAGGAATTCCAAAGGAATTATAAGATAGAGCCTTAGTCTAGTGATTAATTATTATCATGATTCCTAAGAGCCAGAATCTTGACTTCTCTTTACCTTTGGGGTTCTAGAACCACTGCTAGCTTTTCAGGAGTCAGCTGATTCAACCAAAATATTTTCTCAGAGAAAGTACCATGAAAAAATCCAGAGCTCAGTCAGAAAGCTGTCCATGGGCTTACATACCAGCCTGAGACAGAGTGAAGCCACAGACTCAGTAAAAGAACACAAGAGGAAGACAGAGAGGACAGAAGATCAATTTCAGGTCACAATGAAGGGATGTCACTATTCTTGACGGCACAATGACCCAGGAAGTCGTTCATGTGTTTTGCCTTGGTTGAAACTCACAGCACTTCTGTGGCCACATCATCAGCAACTTAAAGCAGCAAGAGTCCTTGTTACCAGCACGTACATATAGTGCGAGGGTGACCCTTACGTGAAATAACTTCGGACAGCCTTCTGGAGACTGCCCCTTTCCGTCGGTTTTCTTTTTCCCCATTTCACTGTACAACCTTCCACGGATCATCTTACCAACTCTTTCTTCAGACTTTTTCTTTCCTTCCCGCCACATCAACCATCTCTGCAAACAGTAGGTGTACATTTAAGACTAATTCATACAGCTTAAAACATTATCTCTCCCACAATAATTTAGATCTAAATATGAATAAATTAAAGTTATCTATACTGAGGAATGTAATTACAAACCATCAGGCAGTCATGAGAATTATAATTTCGTAAGATAATTTTGCAAGCAATGGGAATTTCTAGTACTTCTTTGCACAGATATGAGACTACTCCTGATAAGCGGATTGCATGAGACATTTGAAACCATCCAGGTTGAGTTTTCAGCTGGCCCAGAAGTCAGGCAGAGTGGCCATGGGCAACGTTGGTTACATAATTTATTGTAAGGGTATCCACTCTCTCTGACTCTCATAGTGCTCAAGTCTGCATTTATCTTTTATGTTTCTCCCCCATTTCCCACCAGGCTGTGAACAACTCACAAAAACAAACCAAGTTTGAGCAAGATGGCCTAATAAGACATCCCTCGATCGTGTGTCCCACCTCAACAGCAATAATTTGGCATCCGTGCACAGACAAAAGAGCCTTTGTGGGAGCTGGGGTATCCAGCTCCACAATCCAGGAGATTGCGAAACCCCAGTGCAGTCCAAGAACAAAAAAAAAGCTGTTTTGAAAAACAGATCCGCACCCAGCAGGCTGACTTGTTGACCATGGTCCTGGCTATAGATTTGGAAACAGCTCCATAACCCTGAGGTCTCAGCTACAGGCCCATTTTGCTTTGGCTCTATTGCCAGGACCATAAGCCAAGGGACAAAGGAGGAATCTTGCCCATCTGTGTGTAGGGCAATATCCATACACACCCTGTGGACCCTGAAGCAGCCAGTGAACCATACCCAGCCTCTCTCAGTCATGGTCCAGGAGCCCCTGGAGAACACTGATTTAGACAGCTATCCACAGATAAGCGAGCCTTTGCGGAAGTCCATGAGTCCACTGGAAAAGTTCCAGTGCACCACAGGAACAAAAAAAAATAAAAAAGATTGAACACACTGGGGAGGTGAAGAGGAAGAGTTTGACTTTACTCATGTCACCCTTCCCCAAAGGTGGCACAGCCCAATGCCAAGGGAGCCCTTCTCAGCTGTTATTCCCCTCCCAAGAGGGAAGACAGATGCGTGAGTAAGCGCTCAGCTTCCCCAACTGTGCAACCCACTTCCAAAGATCCCCGTTTCTCTCTTGCCTCATCCAGAGCACTGCGTCAGAAGCAGCACAACAGGAAGTCAGTGAGCAGGTGAGAAACAGTAGCCAGGGCTCAAAACAGGACATATCGACAGCATGTAGATCCTAGTGACTGCTTCTTGGACTCTTGGACATATCAGGAGACCCACCGACAAGCCACAGGGGGTGCCCCCCTGCTGGGTCCCCCAACTGGCCTCCAGGCCACCTCAGCACTCTGCACACCTCACCCGCATATGCCTGCTCTGAGGTCATCTCCCCATTCGAGTTCCCAGTGACAGTGAGTGTGAGTTTTCACAGGCAGCGAGGGGGCATACGCAGAAAGCTGACCCAAAGCTGCTGACCTGGGATAAACCATGGACTTGAGCATTCACTGCTGCCCAGGGAAAGCAAAGGGAGGCTTTCGGCAAGTGGCATGGCTTTGCAGGGTAAAGAGGAGGCATACAAGTTTAAGAACTCTGCCGCAAGGCGGAGCAAGAAGTGTGGAGCAGAGATACCCACATATAAAGTCTCAGAAAGTCTCGGAATCCCTATCAGGACTGACAGAAAGTATTCGTCTCCCGAAGGCAGTCAGTGGCTGCTACGTCAAGTGCAAAGACAGACATGCAAGACTTCAAGGAACATGTAAAATCAAGGAAACATAACATCACCAAAGGAACACAATAATTTCCCAGTAACCAACCCCAAAGACATTGAGATCTATGATTTACCTGATGAAGAATTCAAAATAGGTATTTGAAGGACATTCAATGAGCTAAAGAAAATACAAAAAGGCAAGTCAGTTAACTAGGAAAACAATACATGAACAAAATGAGAAACCGAACAAAGAGATAGAAGTTATAAAAAGGACTAAAGGGAAATTCTGGAGCTGCAGAATATAATAACTGAAATTTTAAAATGCAATAGAGAATGTCAACAGCAGAATAGAATATGCAGGGGGGGAAATCTTTGAAGTAGAAAACTAGAACTTTCAAATTATCCAATTATAAGAGACAAAAAAGAAAGAAAGAAAGAAAGAAAGAAAGGAAGGAAGGAAGGAAGGAAGGAAGGAAGGAAGGAAGGAAGGAAGGAAGAAAGAAAATGAGTAAAGAAAGCCTACATGAACTACGGGATACTATTAAAAGAAACAATCAGCAAATTACTGTTGTGCCAAAAGTAAAGGAAAAGGAAGGAAGAAAGATTTTTCAAAGAAATAATGGTTGAGAACTTCCTGAATATTTAGTGAAATTCAGACATCCAAGTTCATGAAGCTAATCGATTACCCCAAAATTTAAATCCAAAACAATTTTCATCAACACACATTGCAATGAAACTGTCTAAAATCAAAGATACAGAGAGAATTTTAAAAACAGCAAGAGGAAAACAATTCTCTCATACGAGCAAACTTCCATAAGGTTATCAGCAGATTTCTCAGCAGAAAACTTTCAGGCCAGAAGAAAATAGAATAATACAGTCAAAGTGATTTTTAAAAAGGGGAAAAAAGAAAGAAAAGAACTACCAATCAAAAATATTTTACCTGGCAAAGTTGTCCTTCAGAAATGGAGAAATAAAGACTTCAACGAACAAAAGCTGAAGGAGTTTATCACCACTGAACATGTTTTACAAGCAATGCCAAAAGGAACTCTTCATGTGAATATGAAAGAATACTAATTTGTAACATAAAAATATACAATATCCTGGTAAAGATAAGTATGTAGTCAAACTCAGAATAGTCTAATCCTGTAATATGGTGGTGTAGTAACCAATTGACTCCAGTAGTATAACTGTTAAAAGACAAACATATTAAAAATAACTATAGATATAATAATTTGTTAATGAACCCAATATAAAAACAGCTAAATTATGACATCAAAACATAAAAGGGGAAGAGAGTAAAAGAACAGGTTTTTGCGTGTGTTCAAAGTTGTTATCAGCATAAAATAGACTGCTATAGCATAAAACAGATGTTTGTGTAAGCATCATGATAACCACAAAGCAAACTTACAGTAGATATGCAAAAGATAAAGAGAAGGGAATCAAAGCATACCGCTATGAAAAGTCATAGATTCACAAAGGAACACAGAAAGGTAGAAAAAAGGAAGGGCTTTTGGCTAAGATGGAGGCATAGGTAGATACACTTTGCTTCCCAGCACAAATAAAAGAAGAATAACAACCAATTTAAAAACAAAAAACAACAAGAACTGCCAGAACATCGAACTCTATGGAAGTCTGACAACCAAGGAGTTAAAGAAGAAACATTCACCCAGACTGGTAGGAGAGGGGAAGACAGGAAGTGAGGTGGGGGAGGCAGGGTGAGGGCTTGTGACAAGGTTACAGCTGGCAGACCAGGATATCCCACATTCGCATGCAGATTGTGCAGATAAGACAAGAGAAACAACAACTGGAAAGAGACAGACTGTGCAACCCAGGGTTCCAGCCCAGGACCTAAGACCTCAAAACCTCTGATAGTAAAAACTTGTGGGGGTTATGGCAGTGGGAGAAACTCCCAGTCTCACAGGAGAGTCCGCTGGAGAATCCCACAGGGTCCTAGAACGTACACAAGACCACCTATCCAGAATCAGCACTGGAAAGGGCACAATCCACTTGTGGGAAGTGAGAGAACTGACTGAAAGTGGGACGAGAGCCCAGCAAGCAATATTGTTCCCTCTCTGACCCCTCCCCCACATACAGCACCACAATACAGAGAAGGGGGTTGCCCTGCGCAGGCAAATACCTAAGGCTCCACTGCTTACAACATAACAGGTGTGCAGAGACAAAGAAATGTGGTTCAAATGAAAGAAGAGATCAAAACTCCAGAAAAAGAACTAAGCAACCAGGAGATAGCCAACCTATCAGATGCAGAGTTCAAAACGCTGGTAATCACAATGCTCACAGAAATGATTGAGTATGGTTTCAAAGTAAAGGAAGAAGTGAAGACTATCCAAAGTGAAATAAAGAAAAATATACAGGAAGTCAATAGTGAAGGGAAGGAAACTGGGACTCAAATCAATGATTTGGAACAAAAGGAGGAAATAAACATTCAACCAGAACAGGATGAAGAAACAAGAATTCAAAAAAATGAGGAAAGGCTTAGGAACTTCTGGGACAACTTTAAATGTTCCAACATCTGACTCATAAGGGTGCCAGAAGGAGAAGAGGAAGAGCAAGAAATTAAAAACTTATTTGAAAAAATAATGAAGGAAAATTTCCCCAAACTGGCAAAGGAACTAGACATGCAAGTCCAGGAAGCTCAGAGAGTCCCAAAGAAGTTGGATCCAAAGAGAAACACCAAGACACATCATAATTAAATTACCCAAGATTAAAGATAAGGAGAGAATCTTAAAAGCAGCAAGAGAAAAGGAGACAGTTACTTACAAAAGAGTTCCCATAAGACTATTAGCAACCTTACAGATTCTTTTACAGGTTTCTTACTGGCAAGAAGGGGCTGGAAAGAAGTATTCAAAGTCATAAAAAGCAAGGACCTACATCCAAGAATACTCTATCTGGTAAAGCTGTCATTTAGAATGGAAGGGCAGATAAAGTGCTTCCCAGATAAGGTTAAGTTAAAGGAGTCCATCGTCATCAAGCTCTTCTTAAATGAAATGTTAAAGGGACTTACTAAGAAAAAGAAGATCAAAACTATGAACAGTAAAATGACAACTCACAACGACCAACAACCAAACCCTCAAAAGAACCAAAAACAAAAGTGAACTAAGCAAACAACTAGAACAGGAACAGAATCACAGAAATGGAGATCACATGGAGGGTTATCAGCAGGGAAGGGGAGGGGGAAGAATGTAGGGGAAAAGGGAATAAGCATAAATGGGAGGTATAAAATAGACAGGGGCAAGTTAAGAATAGAATAGGAAATGGAAAACCAAAGAACTTATATGTACAACTAAGGTGTGGGGAATCCTGGAAGGAGGCGCGGTACAGGGCAGAAGGGGATAAAGAGGAAGAAAAAAATGGGACAACTGTAATAGCACAATCAATAAAATATACTTAAAAAAAAGAAATAAAGAGACTACAAAACAGTCAGAAAATAAATAATATAGCAATGTAAATCCTTTCCCTAGGCCAGTAAGGAAGCCAAGAGCTGAGTGAGGAAATCTGCTTATTCACCGTGGAACTGACCATTCAATCAGTAAAAGCAAGTGCCCCTAAAACAGTGTTTTTCGCCAGTATGCCCCAGGAATTTTTAAAACATGCAATACCTGACTATTTAGTCAGGGGCACTGGCCTCTTTTCCCTTAGATTCTCAGATAAAAAAATGACAACAGCCAATACAATAGCTGTGTGGTATGAATGAATCAAATATAAATGAATTAAGTTCTCCAATCAAAAGGCAAGGAGTAGCTGAATGGATTAGGAAAAAAAAAAAAACAAGACCAAACGACATGCTTCCTACAGCCCAAGTTATTAAAACAAACTCACTGTCCATCTATGGATGAATGGCTGAAGATGTAATGTGTACAGGGTGGGGCAAAGGTAGGTTTACAGTTGTGAGTACATGAAATACAGAATTTATCCTTGTTTTATTATTTACTAATTATTATATTATTTTCCATACAAATAACCGTAAGCCTACTTTTGTCCCCATACTGTATATACACAACAGAATATAATTCAGTCATAAAAAGGAGAAAATTCTGCCATTTGAAACATAGATGCTCCTTGAGAATACTATGCTAAGTGAAATAAGTCAGATAGAAGATGACCAATACTATATGATCTTAACCACTGATATTTCCCTAGACCAGTAGGGAAGCCAAGAGCTGAGTGAGGAAATCTGCTTATTCACTGTGGAACTGACCATTCAATCAGTAAAAGCAAGTGCCCCTAAAACAGTGGTTTTCACCAGATGCCCCAAGAATTTTTAAAACGTGCAATACCTGACTATTTAGTCAGGGGCACTGGCCTCTTTTCCCTTAGATTCTCAAATAAAAAATGACAACCACCAATACAACAATAGCTGTTTGGTATGAATGAATCAAAACTGTACCTATTCTGGGTCAATTCAGCAAAAAATACATTTTTTTTGGTGTGCCACAGAATTTTAGTAATTAGGTTATGTGTGCCAGGAGGTGAAACAGGTAGAAAATCGCTGCCCTAAAAGAATATCACATAAAACAAATGAGTCTTCTCTCGGTTCCTCCAGATCAGGCCTTTTCTAAATCCAAGCTTTGGTTTATTTGTTTTTCGTTTTTGTTTTTTGTTTGTTTGTTTGTTTTTGCTCCTTTGATTTAAAGCAAGGATTATGCGATAATGGAGATGAAAATCAAATAATAATCAAAGTAGGTATTATCATTATTATATTATTGACAGTATTATTTTGTTACAACTCTGAAACTAACTTTATTTTAAGGCGTGTATTCCAATAGGTTATCCCCTCAGTGTAAGGTTAAATTTTTAATTTAGATCAAGAAGAAATACAAGGTGTGCAGGAGGAAGGGGTAGATAACATTTTCTTCTTTGTGCCTGAGGCAGACATTTACTAGCTCCGTTTGGAGCCTGAGTGTGCAGGGGTGTTTCCTGAGCTGTTAATCCATTTAATAGCTGTGTTGGCCCGTCCATTTTTAAAGAAATTTATTAAGGTATAATTGACACAAAATTCACCCATTTTAAATGTACAACTTAATGATTTTTGATAAGTTTACAGAGATAGCCAACCATTACCAAAATTCAGTTTTAGAAAAAACGATCCCTCTAAAAGTATCTTGTGTTCATTGGCAGCCACACCTTCTTCACCGCCCCGCTCCCCACACTCAGGCAACCACACATCTGTGTCTGCAGGTTTGCCTTTCTGAACATGTCACATGTGGGATGTTTATGGAATCATACAGCCCATGTTATTCGCCATTTGTCTTCCTCCACTTAATGTTTTGAGGCTCATCCGTGTTGTAGCATGCATCACTAGTTCATCCCTTTTTATTGCTAAATAGCATTTTATTACATGTATATACCATGTTTTGTTTACCCATTCAATTAATGACCATTTACATCACTTTCACTTCTGTTTATTATGAATAATGCTGCTGTGAATACTTACATGCAGGTCTTTGTATAAGTATGTGTTCCGTTTCTTTGGGGGAGATTCCTACTAGTAGAATTGCTGGATCATAAGTAAATTCATATTAAGCTTTTGGAAAAACTACCAAGCTATCTTGCAAAGAAGTTGCATCATTTTACATTCCCACCTCTACAAAGTGTGAGGATTTCAGTTTCTCTACATCCTCACCAATACTTGCTATTGTCTGTCTTTTTTTTTATTACAATATAACAAAAGCAATTCTTGTCCAGGTAAAATGCTATTTCATTGTTATTCTAACTTAGCTGTGATTTGATGAACAAAGATGTTGGGCATCATTCCATTTGTTTATTATTAACTCTTCTGCCTTCCTTTGTTCATTGGTTTTCTAACATACAGTTATAATATCCTTAATATAGAATAATTGAATTTGAAAAGTGAAAACATTTCAAAATCATATGAGTTAACCTCCTTAGACTTAGAATCAGTGAAGACTGGAGATAGAGAATGCTTTGCTCAAGGCACAAAATCAAACTTATGGCAAACTAGAACTCTAATTTCTTAATTCTGAATTTAGTTGAAACTGAATCATACTATGTTTTCCCATACCTCACTTTCCAGGCAGTAATTAAGTCATCCTGTAATATATGTATTGGTGAAAAGAGACTAACAAATGGAGAATAGCAATGGTAGGCTCCTTGGGAACAAGTCAGGTCTTATCCAACCTCGTGACTCTCCTCGCACCTACCACAGTCTCTTGCCCATCATAGGTCCGTAATGAATGGCTACCGGATGGAGTAAAATAGGAAAGCGTTAATGAACCTTCAACCCCATCAGAATCATATCAAAATCAAATGCAATTCTATGTCTTGAATATATTGAGCATGCTTGGATTTCATACTGTTATTTCATATTAATTATATTTTTTTGATCTAAGAAATGGTTTTTAAATACTGTGGACACAAGACTTATTAGCCATTGACCCTAAGTGCATCTGCCTCTAAATGATCTGGACTGTTTTAAAAGTACAGATGCCAAGGCCTCCCTCCAAACTTACTGAATCAGAAGCTCTGAAGCTAAGACCTGAAAATCCACTGTTCAAAAGCCTTCCAGAAATTCTTAGGTACCAAAAAAAAAAAAAGAAGAAGAAGAAAAAGAAAAGAAAAGGAAAAGGAAAAGGAAAACAGAAGAAAAGAAAAATGAGAACCGCTAACACAACAGATGTGCTAACAAATGCTTAACTTTTCAAGACAGTTGACTTGAACGCACTAGGCAGAACTTCAGGACTGGGGACTAAAAGAGATTCTGGTGCTGGAGAACCGCTGAGTGACACAGCAGAGCCTCATAAGCTACCAATGGTGTATGCAGTTCCCTGGGGAGCTTTTAAAAAGTTGTGGTCACTAATCAGTAATTGATTTTGCAAAACCATTAACGGACAAGCGCTGGTTGGTGTGACTCGGGGCTGGGCATCAGCCTGCAAAATGAAAGGTCGCTCCTTTGGTTCCCAGCCAGGGCATATGCCTGGGTTGCAGGCTGGGTCCCCACCTGGGGGCATGCGTGAGGCAGCCCATCGATGTTTCTCTCACACATGGATGTTTTTCTCCTTCTCTTCCCCCCCCTTCCCCTCTCTCTAAAAATAAATAAATAAACTCTTAAAAGAAAAAAAAAATCAAGGGACAAAACACTCCTTAATTGTGACAGGAGTTATTGTAAAATGCCTTGAAGGGCTCTCTGCTGCATCTCACAGTGCTGTCAAGGTCTCTGCTCCAGTATTCTGGAACATGAGAACTTGCAGGCAGCAACAATTCTGATATGTCTACTTTTGCTTGTATTAGATTTAAGAACTTTGTACCCAACCATATCTAAGCAGTCGGCAGTGAAATTTATAATCTCCAGCACGTAATTAGGCAGAAAAGAAGAATGTCAATGACTAAGGATGAACTGAAGCAAAATTTAGAGAAGGTGGATAAATAAAGCTGGTTGAGCTTTTATCTTTCAGCTTGCCACTCCTCATCCCACCTCCACGCCAATATTGTTAAGGGAGCATTTAGGTGAACGTAAACTGCCCATTTCCATTCAAGCTTGCTCAAACTAAAAGTAACTGCTTTCTGACTGCTCTTCCCCTACTCTTTCTCATGGCTGCTACCTTGACTGAAAATAAGTCTATCTTTCCTCTGCCCCCAACCACTCTTTCTCATATTTCCTTTTCTTCAAGCATGTAGCAGAGCCTATTTTCCAAAGATAAACACAAAAACATTTCCCATCCTGCCTGCTCTTCTACAATATCACTTTGCCACTCATCTCTCGAAAGGTGAAGTCTATTTCTCAACTTTCTCTTGAACTTAGATGGATGCTGAGATTAATTCAACCAATAGATTACATCAAAAATGACACTGTACTGCTGCCAGGATTGCCATGAACAATTCTGACAACTTTGGCTTTGCAATGTTTGGAAGCCAGACACTGTAAAAAGTGTGACTAGAATTTTGTGACAAACCCAAGCCACCTGGGGAGGCCCTGGAGGATGAGACGTCACACAGCATGAGAGAGAGGCCAAGACCACCGTGTGAGTGCAGAAGCCATCGTGGAACTAGACCCTCCGTGCCTGATTGTGCCAGCTGATGACACGTGGGTCAGAGATGCCAGCCCAGTCAAACCCCTCCCACATTCCCGGCCCACGAAATCAAGAACAGAACAAAACAGTTGCTCCAGGCGCTGAGTTTTGGAGTGACTACAGTGTGAAGGATAGCAGAATATGCTTATTTGGCCAACAGATTATTCTGAGCTGATTATTTTTGAGAAAGAGCAAACACTGAAATATTTTGTAAGGGAAGTTAGATTATTATAAAGGAAACATCCATGTATGTCTCCTTCTCTGTACCAGAAAGAAAACAGAACTCTAAATCACAAGAGAATTTTATCAATAGAGAAGGCACTCACTTAAATCTTCATAATAGCCCTTTTGTTTACTGTGATTTTCTTGGTAACCCCTCAAAGCTGGCCTCTCCTCCCCACAACAAGTTTATTTGTTTGTTTGTTTGTTTGTTTGTTTGTTTCTTTCTTTCTTTCTTTGTTGTCTGTAGCTAAAGATGATATTTAAGTTGGTGGCTTCGGTTACCTTAGGAAGTTACTCAGTTTCTCTGGTTATTTCCCACGCAGATGTGAGGTGCATGTGTTAATAAATGTCTGTTTGTTTTTCTTTTGTTAACCTGCCTTCTCTTACAGGGTGTCTCAGCCAAGAACTCAGAAGGATTAGAAGGAAAATTATTTTTCCTCCCCTACAACAGTAATAGCTAGCTGGGACAAAATGCTCAAGACTACTTTAAATTACTTAACATATATTTAATGTCTCTCTTGTCCCCTGCACACAATAGAATGTGAGTTCCAGTTAAGCCATGATCTTTTCTGTCATATTTATCACAGTGCGATCGGTGCCTAGAATAAAGTAGGTGTTCAGTAAATACTTGTTAAATTATTACTGAATGCATTTCCTCCGGGAAGGCTCAGCGGGCAACTAATAATATCCTCTGGCTGACACTTTGCTGGTCCCAGTTCTTCCTTTATTTCTGTGAGAGATGTTGATCTTTGTGAGGACATACATTTCATGCAAAGGCCAGAAAACAGCTTGACAGTGGAGCATCATTGTGCTAATCAACTGCAATTTTCAAAAGCAGACCAAGAGACGCCTTTCCTCTGGGCCACCAGGATTTGATTTTCAGTAAGGCACTTGAGCTCCCACCAAAGTCACCAATATTTCCTCTCTGGCCACTGCAATGGCTGATGTGAAGCAAACTTGATATTAACCAGAGAGGAAGCGTGGATTTCACGGATAAGGAAAAATCTGTTTCAGAAATGCCAGCAAGAGCTTGGGTTAATGTGTTGTCATTGTTGTTATTTACAAGGTCCTCAAAACCCTTCACTATTGAGGATTTTGTTCATGCCAGCATAGTAAATAGTAAGATTATCTCTGTTGGAAGGCTGATACTGCATTCTGTTCATTTCCTCCTTTATACATAATAAAAACCTTGAGAAATCCAGTGGTTTTGTATCTTCTTGCAAATTAAGTGTCAAACATCATCCTAAATGTTTGCAAACCTACAACTAGAACCTTTTCTACAAAGCATGCTTATGCACCAACTAGGTTCTTTTCTAAAACAATTTATATGCTTTTATAAGGAGTCAGTAGTAAGAGACACATAGTTTTTCCACTCCTTTTGTTTGTCTACAAAGTATCTGAGAACATTAAATGGCAAGGTTACCATATGTTACTATTGCTTTGCCAAAAAAGCAAAGTCTATTTCTTCCCAAATATCAGGAGTTTATTTTCCCCAGCGCAGGGTGGCAAGCAATTACAGCCTTAAGAGATATGCTGTTCTGTGTTCTGCACAGATGTCATGGGTAGATGAAGGTACATGTCTGGTATGAAGCCATTAGCCCCAGGAAAAAAAGATTGATAATGGCCACGAGAATGTTAGCAAGCCTTTGTTTGCCCTTCTCTGTTTTATATGAGGTTTTCTTCCTGCTTCACCTTTTTCTTACAGAGCATCGTACACACATTTGACATTTGGTGTTTTGTCAAGGCTTTTTCCTATTTTCCTTATATAAATGCTGTGCATCTATTTTCATAAATCTCTGCAAAATTTGCGGCTTTCTAATGGAAGATTTACTCTTTAAATTGTACAAGGCACCCGTTAATGGAAATTCATATTGTTATCAGGTTAAAATTCCCTACCCCAATATTTCATAACTGTACCCATAGGTTGATTGAGCTCCATGTCCCAGTTTTAAAGCACACCATTCTCAATACAGAGTGCAAACCATCATACATATTAAATGAGTCAAATTCCACCCTCTGCTAATATTAGCAGGATACCATCCTTCCCACTGCACCTGCTGTGGCCACCACCAGCAACCTGGACATTCCTCCTCAGTTCCCGGCTGGGGGAGCAAAGAGAGGTTCTGTGGTTGTGCTTGCATGGGATGAAATTATTAAAGAGTAAAATACCTGAGCTGCTTCTGATTGCAGAAAGATGACTGCGTCATTCACAAGCAATTCTGACATTCACTTTGATCACGATTTTGAAAATTACTCTTTCCTTCCCTAAAGTCATATCGTGACGTGATCATTATTAAAATCACAATGAAATTACAGGAATAAAGCAAGGCTCAGAGACCAGTAGAATCGATTGCGGACCCACTTTCTGTAATAGCAGTGCCCCCAACTAAACAGGATCTACAAGCTTGCTCACCTTGAGAGCAGAACTTGATGTCTACATTTCTATGAAGTAGAGGATCCGCCTTCAGTTTGGATCTAGAAGTGGAAGAAATTCTACTGGAAGAGGAAAAATTAAAATTTTTCTCCCTGACACTCTAGTACCCTCCCAGGGAGAGACCCTCCCTTTGCATCTCTCCCTGACACAAAGGGGTCAAATGAGAGAGATAACCACCCTGCCGGGCGGAGATTCAGCCAGCCTGCAGAGCTGCAGGGAAGAGGAAGGCCTTCCAGGGAGACTCAGAAGCAGCTGGGGCTTTGCAAGCAGCTTTGCAGAGGAGCAGAGGCTCCTGATTCAAGGACACAACATTGTCAGCTTAAGTATGGAAGAGAAGAGCATTAATCCCTCGGTCAGATCCTTAGAACCTAAAAATTTAAGAAACCTACACTAATCCAGAACAGAAATTATTCCCTTAATGGCACTTGATCACATGGTTTTACCAGTTTCTACTAATGGGACTTTGGAAGTTAGTATCATACCTCCACTCGTTATCATTCAAATTATGTATAGTGTAATAACATAATTTTCATTCCATTAAGTGATTTCATTAATTATCAGCCAATCCTTTTGATTATCTTCATAAAGTCATGAGTTTTTAAAACCCTCCAGATATCTGATGCTCAAGGTGAAAATGCTTTATAAATAATATCTCTTAGACATTGCTGTCCTTCCGAGTATTTATATCTACCAATAATTTGCTACATCTCGATTGCAATGCTGGCATGATTTATGAGCCATAGGTGCCAGTTTAGCTTGCACAAATCTATAAAAAATTAAAGATCACAGATTGCAAATTACTGTCTACCCCCCTCTTAATGCCCAAGTCCAACTGAAACATTATCCATCTACTCATGAGATGCACAGAGACAGATGCCATCTAGTGTTTCATAGGCTAAAGTACATCCCAGTTATACTCTGAGTCAAAAGGTGCTATGGTGTATCACATGCAAAGACTATTCAACACATTACAGTGCTAGTTTTTTCATTAACTAGCTGGATTATGTTGGTCAAGACCTCCATGTGTCTTGAATTAGTTGCTCTCCACTGCCTCTTATAAGTAACAGACTCTCTTTCAGTCTGGCTGAAGCAAACAAAGCCACTCAGGGAAATCAAACCTTTATACATTGAAATCTTGATATAGTGCAGACTCAAACACCAGGAGACCAAACAATACTTTCTGGGGCTAACCTGTGATATATGTTGACTCCACTCTGTAAAGCAGAATGTTTTCTATATTATTCAGTACAGACATAAACTTGAGACACAAGAACAAATTAGATCACTAGGCAACGATTTAACATCAGGTACAGTAAGGAAGAAAAGAAGTAAAAACAGGGTGACCGTAACTTGGTGATTTTTAAAAGACCCCTAATGAATCACTGTAAAACGCATACTAGCCGCTTTAACTTTTGCCTGATAGTTGGGGAAAATGTCCTCCAGTCTCGGGTACTAGAGGGTTCTATGAAATTTCATTTTAACTAGACCAAATGACAACTAAAATCCATCCCAGAAGAAACGTGAATGGAAAATATAGCAAAATCTGACACCTGCTCAATCTTGTTTCTCACCTCCTGATTCTTCAGATCATGTTCAGTTCCCTTTGGATAACTTCGGAAATCTAGGAGGTGGCCAGAGCTGTGTCCCACGGAAATCCGCCTGTGGCGTCAAAGACTCGCAGTGGATCAGGCCTGCCTGCTGAACTGATTTCCAGTCTGCATATGCTGTTCGAATGAACAGCATACGGGGTACTGACCGTCAGAAGTATGAGCACAGATTTGTCCCATGTATGCTATCTATAAAATGTGATTAATCCTTTGTGTTAACAATGGGGAAAGTCTATAACAATGCGGAAAGTCTATACACCCACAGAGGACACTTTGTGCTCTGGGTATCTTTTCTCCTTTCCGTGCTTTCTAGACTGGAAATCACTCCTAATAACTTGAAACAACTCAAGACAAGCTCTTCATCCTGACCATCAGCCAAGCTTATCTTGATGTAGGCTGAGCTTCTCTGTCTGTCAGGGCCATCCCACATGCCAGTTAAGAAAAGCTGCTTATTATGGGGTTTTTCGTCCTTATCTATCAGGTGTGGAGGCCAATCCCTTCAGGTAACTGAAGCAGGTTCTGTCATCTCTGAAGACTCAAGAGCTGCTAAGCAGTTACCTCTCCCCACCTCCTCGCTCGGAATTTTTCTGGTGTCAGTCATCGCCTTTTCTCCAAGATCATGCTTCAGAGTCATTTCCCCTATGTCATTCCATCCTTAATCCCATCCAGGATCAATTATGTCTCTTCAAGAATGAGTGACACTTTCATCTCTCTGAAATGAGTTAGGTACCAAATGGACTTGATGGCAGAGGGGCCAAAGTTCCTGATAGGGTGCCTTCCTTCTTCCATTTTCTACGGCTCTCGCTGAAGGCTAGGGTCTCTGAGCTCCAACAGATCTGTGAATTTTCTGTGAAAAGCCAGCCATAGACTATACTCTATACAATATATGCCTTTGTGTCCTGAAAACCAATTATTAAATCACTCTTCAGGGTATTTTCTTCAAGCTAAATAGTCTGAATATTTTATATTCATTCTTCCTTGTCTGTTATATTTTCTTCTGTTTTCTTTTAGGTCTGCTTATATCCTGTCATTTTACAGTATGGGGTCTTGATACACTTGGACATGAACTAAAAATGAAATTAATTTTTCACTTCCAAGTATTTTACTCCTGCATATCATATGCACATTTTATCTACAGTGTCATTTTTACTTTGTTAACCATAGCAGAAATTTGCTGACCCCAGAAAAGCTTATAGTCCATTATAACTTTTCAATTCTCTCTTGCCACACTTAGCCATTGCCATTCATGTTTTTGTTTCACCATATGTTGGAAATCGCCACACTCATTCTCATGGCACTCTTACTAATATGAACAGGGAGGGTGACCTCTGACCTGGTCCCTGGGAAATTATGAAAGACAGAGAGTAGCAGAGAAAACTCTTTTTTGTGTGATTATTTTTGTTTTCGGGATTTTGTGATTTCAATAATCTGGAGGATGGTTTTATTAGAAAGGCTAAGGGAATAATAGTGTGATTATTCCTAAGTGTAGAACACTTCGAAGGCCTTTCACATGAATGACCCATTGGTGCAGGCTAAGCAAGCAATATATCATTATCCTTTTTTTTTTTACAAATTCAAAACCGAGGCTTAAAGCAATTACTGATTTTCCTCTTGTCACACTACTAGTAAGAACATATGTCACATTAAGAATCCAGATTTTCTGATTCCCTATCTGGAAATATTTTTACACCACAGCTGGGCTTCCGAGAGCCCATTCAGGGACTTGCTACAAAGGAAGGGGCAGGTCAAGTGGTCAGGTCTTTATGCCACAAATACTTGTATTGCCCTGTGAGCCATTCTAATGAAGGACCAGTCCCGAGGTCCTATTGAGATATGCTTGTCTCATACAGCATCCAACACTGAATTATGTAGCAAATTGAAAAAAAAAATTGTTTTGAATTGTATGGAACCAAAGCTAGTCTGAAGAAAATTCTCCCTATCATCAAGTGGGCAAAATTCTAAGTAGAGTATCCATTTATCATCCTCATCAGACAGAAACTGTCTTCTGTTGGGGAAGACTAAATAATGCAGAACTGGTAATTAGAGATGAACCATATTTTTCTGTGAATTACGTGAAATTGAATTTATCAGAAGTCCCATGTTTGGAGGTCACAAGTCCGGGAGCAATACTACACAGCAACACACTTGTGTGTGGTCATCCTTAAGGATCCCAACTATCAACCTATCAAAAAAATTTTGGTCAATTATGTTAAATAAAACACTGAATTATATTCATATTCTTTACATAGAAAATGATATTAAAAAATCATTTCATATAAAGAAGCAATCAGAAACTAATCAGCCAAAATGTAAAAAAGCAAAACAGGTTATTGTAAAAATGTGGCAGGCAGTTATAATTTAAAAATCATAACTTTTTTGATATAATAATACTTGTAGTATTTGTCAGTTTTTTAAATTTATCATTTGTTTCAATTTCTTTTCTCAATACAAACAAATATTGTACCAACTTTGTTCTCCTTATGCATTTTTAATCTCCTATTGTTTTTCTTTTAAAGAATTCCAAAATTGTATAAGCTTTAGCCTACAAATCCTGTACTTTATCATTCAGGGAGTGACAGTTGAGATGAATTATGCTGGGAAGATGTTGTACCTTGCAGCTATTCAATATAAACTTCTTAAATTCAGTAAAGATTAAATATTATTATTCCCTTCCATGTCCAAACTTCCTATCTGCTTATGAACTATCCTTCAACATCACAATTAAAGCAAAACTGAAAGATTATTCATAATTTATGCTCCTGACTTCTAGAAAAAGATGAATTGTGGTTACAATTTTTACCACTGCCCTTTGTTCAGCCCCACAAATGATTTAAAAAGCACACTTATTATTGCAAAAAAATTCAGAATCATTGCCAAATGAAAATGATTCATTCTTTACCAAAAATGCTAAAACAATATATTATTAACAATAAAATCTCTGTAAGTACAAAAGTCATGAATCTATTTCTCAAAAATCTATTTTGCAAAACTATTCATGCTTTTCATTTAAGGAAATAGTATTCATATATTTTAAGCTTTCACATGCATATCATTTACTAAATTTACATCAAATATAATATAATATATCTACAACATAGTATCTAAGTATAAAAGTCAGTATTTTAATATAATTGCCCATTTATATTAAAAGCCTCTTATAAAAATCTTTCTCCTTCTGAAATATCTCTTTTTTTCCCAGTGAGAATAATAGTCATAATTACAGAGTAGTAACACATGACAGATAATGTTCCAATTTTAGAAAATTAGCTCTTTCTTAGCCTTGCCATGCAACCCTTTTTATCTGACTTCGGTATCGGTGTCATATAGAATGAGGGTATTATTTGGTTTTTCAGGGTAAAGAGACACCTAGTAAAGAATTTACTAAGATAAAATTGTTATATTAGCTAACACTGACAGAACTCAAAGAAAAATAAGATAACCGAACCAAAGAAAACGATTTTGTTCAACTTAGCAGTTTCTAAAAATTACACTTTAAGCCATTCCTTTAAATTAAAATCAAGTTTTCAATCACATGTTCATTATTATTCTGGTAAATCTGGATGTATGGTAAGCCATTTCCAAACATGTTTTTGATTTTGTATAAGTCTAGTACTATACCCAGTCTATTCATCACATGGTTTAAAATTTAGTCTCCAACTCCTTTAACCAGGTTATCTAGATTGTTTGAATAGTTAGTAGTAATATAATGAAATGACCACTGGCCAGTGTGTCTATAGCCAGGCATACCACTGCACAGCCTCTCATTAGACCTGAATGTGTGCTTAAGGTGGGAAGTGGAAAGAGTCAGTTAAACAACATTTTTTTTGAGGAATTATTTTTTGAGTAAATACCCATTACCACGGATAAATACATATTTTCTTTAATTCTCACAATATGAAAAGAAGTTATTATTTTCTCCAATTTATAAATAAGAAAACTGAGTTTCAGAGAAGGGGAAGAAAACAGGTAGAAGGCTTTCATTTATTAAGATTGCTAAAAACTTTGCTAATCATTGCACTCACTCCTTTACAAATAAGTCTGTCAGATCTTTATACTACAGAATAGGAAACTTGGTCTCAGAAAGGTGATACCACATTGCTAATCAGTGGCCAGCTGGGCTTTGAATCAAGGTTGCCTTGACTACAAGCCTCTTGTTCCCGTTCACTACTGATGTTTTTTTTTTTAATTATGGTACTATCACTGAACACGAAACCTGCCTTCTTAACAAATGTTTAAATGCACAATACAGGACTGTTAACTATAGGCACAACGTTGTATAACAGATCTCTAAAACATTTTTCATTTTGCATAACAAAAACTTACTTCCGTTGAACAGCAATTTCCCATTTCCCCTACCCCTGCCCTTGGAACTTGCAAGTTTACTTTCTGTTTCTATGAATTTGACTATTTTCGATATCTCATATAAATGGAATCATGCAGTATTTGTCCTTCTGTGGCTGGCTTGTTTTACTTAGCATAATGTCCCTAATGTTATCCATGTTATCACAAATGGCAGGATTTCCTTATTTTTAATGCTGAATAATATTCCATTGTATGTATATACCACATTTTCTTTATCTAGCCATCTGCTTATGGACATGGAGGTTATGTCCATACCTTGACTGTTGTGAATGACACTACAGTTAACATAGGAGTGCAAATATCTCTTCAAGATTCTGATTTCAGTTATCTTGGATGTGTACACCGAGAAGTAGGATTGCTGAATTATACAGTAGTTCTATTTTTAAGTATTTTAGGAACCTCCATGCCACTGTCTGTAGTGGTTACATAATTTTACATTCCCATCCACAGTATACAAGATTCCAATTTCTCCACATCCTCTCCAGCATTTGCTATCTTTTGCGTTTTTGATGTTAATCATTCTGACAAATGTCAGGTGACATTGTGGTTTTAACTTGCATTTTCCTGATTATTAAGGAGGTTGAGTATCTTTTCCTAGACCTATTGGCCATTTATATGTCTCTTTGGAGACATGTCTGTTCAAGTCCTTTGCTCATTTTTTAATTAGGTCATTTGGGATTTTTTGCTATTAAGTTGTAGGAATTCCTTATATATTTTGGATAATAATGCCTTTTAAGATACATAGTTTGCAAATATTTTCTCCTAGTCCATAGGTTTCTTTCACTGTATTGACTATTTCCTGTACTATGCATAGCTTTTCAGTTTGATGTAGTCCCACACATCTATTTTTGTTTTTGTTACCTTTTCTTTTGGTGTCATATCCAAGAAATTATTGCCAAGACCAACGTCATGAAGCTTTCCCACGATGTTTTCTTCTAGGAGGTGTACAGTTGAAATCTTTAATCCATTTTGAGTTGATTTTGGTATATGATAAAAAGTAAGGGTCCGACTTCATTCTTTGGAATGTGGATGTCTAGTTTTTCCAACTCCATTTGTTGAAGAGACTATCTTTTCCCCACTGCATACTCTTTGGAGACTTGTCAAGGATTAGTTGACTGTATATACATGGATTAATTACTAGACTTTCTATTCAACATATTTTTATGATAAAAATATTCAGTAAATTAGGCATAGAAGGAATTTTTATAGGTATAAATGCCAAATATGAAAAGTCTACAGCTAACATCATACTCAACAGGGAAGACTAAAAGATTTCCCCTAAGATCAAGAAAAAGGCAAGGATGTCCACTTTTGCCATTTCTTTTCTTTTCCTTTTCTTATTTTTAAAAATTAAATTTATTGAGTTTACCTTGGATAATAAAATTATATAGATTTCAACTACAGTTCTATGATACATCTGTATATGGCATTGCCCACTACCCGAAGTCAGATCTTCTGTCACCATAAATATATGCAATTTTTGTATGTCAAAAATATCTCAATAAACCTGTTAAAAAATATTGGCAGAGCTACAACTTGGCTTCAGGTAATATTATATTCTACCATGTTTCTTTAAGCTAAAGTACAGGTTATGACACTGTATCAACTTTTTTATTGTATTTTTCCATTACCATTTAGTCCCATTATATCCCCGTCATCCCCCACAATAACCACTGTTGTCTATATCTATTAGTCTTTTTCCTTTTTAGCAATCCCTCCACCTCCTACTTTCCCCCTCCATAGCTGTCACCTGCTCTCTATGAGCCTGTCTATATTTTGCTTCTTAGTTCACTTTGCTCATTAGATTCCACATATGAGTGAAATCTTATGGTATTTGTCTTGCTCTAACTGGCTTATTTCACTTAGCATAATGTTCTCTAGGTCCACCCATACTATCACAAAGGGTAAAACTTTCTTCTGTTTTATGGCCAACTAGTTTTCCACTGTGTAAATAACCCGTAGTTGTTTTATACACTCATGTACTGAGGGACACTTGGGCTGCTTCTATATCTAGGCAATTGTAAATAATACTGCATGAAAATGGGAGTGTACCTGTTCTCATCAGTGCTTTGGGTTCCTTCAAGGAGGGAGCCTTCTTCCTCTTGAACTCTTTGAAATAGTTTGAAAAAGAGAGGTGTTAGTTGTTCCAAGAATGTTCGCTGAAATGCACCTGTGAAGCCACCTGGTCCAGAGCTTATGTTCATTGGGAGTTTTTTGTTGTTTTTTTACTGCTTCAATTTCATCAGGTGTAATCTGTCTATTAAGATTCTCTGATTCTCCCTGATTTAGTTTTGGAAGATTGTATGTTTCTAGGAATTTAACTATTTCATCCAGATTGTCCAGTTTTTTGGCATATAGTTGTTCATCATATTCTCTTACAAACCTTTGTATTTCTTTGGTGTCAGTTGTAATTTCTCCTCTTTCACTTCTGATTTTATTTCTTTGGGACCTCTTTCTTTTTTTCTTTATGAGTCTGCTTAAAGGTTTTTCAATCTTTTCAAAGAATCAGCTCTTGGATTCATTGATTTTTTTATCATTTTTTCAGACTCTATTTTGTTTATTTCTACCCTGATCTTCACTATTTCCTTTCTTCTACTCAGTTTGGGTTTTATTTGTTGTTTTTTTCCAGTTCTTTTAAGTGTAAATTTAGATTGTTTATTTGAGCATTTTCTTGTTCTTTGAGACAGGTCTGGAATGCTATGAATTTCTCTCTTAGGTTTGTTTTCAGTATGTCCCAAGATTTTTTATTGTTATGTCCTCATTTTCAGTTGTTTGAAGGTATCTTTTGATTTCTTCCTTCACCTCATCATTGACCCATTCATTGTTTAATAACATGTTATTTAGCTACCATGTCTTTGAGTGTTTTTCAGTGCTCTTCTTGTGATTGATTTCTAGTTTCATAGCATTGTGATCAGAGAAGATGCTTGATATAATTTCACATTCTTAAATTTATTGAGACTTGTTTTGTTTCCTAACTTGTGGTCTATCCTAGAAAACATTCCATGTGCTCTTGAAAAGTCTGTACATTCTGCTGCTTTGGAGTGAAAAGCTCTGAAGATGTCAATCAAATCCTTTTGATCTAGTGTGTCATTTAAGGCTGCTGTCTCCTTGTTGATTTTCTGCCTGGAAGATCTATCCATTGAAGTCACTGGGGTGTTAAAATCCCCAAATATGACTGTATTACTGTCGATCTCTCTCCCTTTACCTCCATCAAGATTTGCTTTACATATTTAGGTGTTCCTATGTCGGGTGCATAAATGTTTACCAGGGTTATATCTTGTTGTTGGATTGTTCCCTTTATCATTATGTAGTGTCCTTCTTTGTCTCTTACTATAGTCTGAGTTTTAAAGTCTCTTCTGTCAAATATAAGTACTACTATCCTAGCTTTTTTTCCTTTCCATTTGCGTGAAATATCTTTTTCCATTCCTTTGCTTTTAGTCTGTGTGTGTCTTTCAATTTGAGATGGGTCTCTTGGAGGCAGCATATATATGGGTCTTGTTTTCTTATCCATTCAGCTACCCTATGTATTTTGGTTGGACCATTTAAGCCATTTACATTTAAGGTGATTATTGACAGATGTGTATGTAGTGCCATTTTATTGTTAGACTGTTTTCCACTGGTTTTTTTCCTTTCTTTCTTTTCTCCTTCTTCTCCTCCTCCTCCTCCTCCTCCTTCTTCTTCTTCTTCTTCTTCTTCTCCTCCTCCTCCTCCTCCTCCTCCTCCTCCTCCTCCTCCTTCTTCTTCTTCTTCTTCTTCTAGCAAGCCCTTTGACATTTGTTGCAGTATTTGTTTGGTGTCAACAAACTCCTCTAGCTTTTTCTTGTCTGGGAACCTCCTTATTTCTCCTTCAATTTTAAATGGTAACTTTACTAGGTAAAGTAGCCTTGGTTGTAGGTCCTCGCTTTTCAACACCTTATTTCATACCACTCCCTTCTGGCCTGAAATGTTTCTGTTGAGAAATCAGATGACAATCTAATTGGCGCTCCCTTGTATATAACTACCTGCTTTTCTTTTGCAGCTTTTAAGATTCTCTCTTTGTCTTTAAACCTTGCCATTTTAATTATGATGTTTCCTGGTGTAGGCCACTTTAGGTCAACTTGTTTGGGACTCTCTGAGTTTCCTGGACTTATGTGTCTTTTTCCTTCACCAGATTAGGGATTTTTTTATCATTATTTCTTCAAACAGGTTCTCAATCCCTTGCCCACTCTCTTCTCCTGGTAGTCACATGATGTGGATGTTGTTAGGCTTCATGTTGTCCCAGAGGTTTCTTAAGCTCTCCTCATATTTTTAATTCTTTTTTCTTTTTGCTACTCTGCTTGGGTGGCTATCTTTTTTTCTACCTTGTCTTCAAAATCACTGATTCAATCCTCTGCTTCATCTAACCTATGTTTATTTCTTCCAGTGTATTATTTATTTCAGATACTGCATTCTTTATTTCTGGCTCTTCCTTTTTTATGGTTTCTGTGTCTTTTTTTCATGCTGTTGAGTATCCTTATAATTGTTACTCAAAACTATCTGATAGGTTGCTTGCCTCCATTTCATCCAGTTCTTTATCTGGAGAATTCTCTTGTTCTTTCACTTGGGATCTGTTTCTCTGTTTTCCCATTCTTGGATGCCCCTTTGTGTTTGTTTCTATGTATTAGGTAGATCTATAAAGACTCTGGTGTATACTTATGGCAAATCCTATCTGTGACTGTCTCTGGGCAACCTGTTTGGAGCTATCGATGATCCACAGCATATGGTTGCCTATGCTTGGCCTGTTTATGTACATAAAGAATCATACTTCACACCAAGGCCGGCTTTAATCAGCACTGGACCCATTGGAAGACCAGCTAAAGTCTCAGAGCTCCCAGAGATCTGCTCCTGTTTGCAGGTTTTCTGTTAGGCGTAAAGAATGAAAGTCCTCCAGCTGTACTTCTCAGCAGCAGGCTTAAGCACCACAGGGTGGGGAAAGTAATTCCTGTGGCTGGAGCTATTCCTTCCCCTCAAGCTGATGCCACTTGGAGAGAGTGCTCTGCCTGAGAGAGGTGGTTTCTGCAGTATGGGGAGTGACTCAGCATAGGGATTCTGGTGGCTAACCAGTCAGTTCTCTCCCCAGAGCCATCAGCCCCAGACTGTCCTTATACATCTCTAGTCCACTATGACATTGTTCTGCCTGAGTCCAGGCTAAGTGGCTACAAGCAAAATTTTGTTCATTGGTCCTTTAAGGGGCTCTCTGCAATGCCAACCATCTCTCCCCAGTCAACAGAAATCCCACTTCATTTCACAGCCTTATGTTATTTGGATTCCTTTCCCAGTTTTGGTGCTGTAGGCTGGGCAGTCCAGCTTGAGGTTTAGCTCCCTCACTTCTCTGGGGGAACCCCCGCCCACTAAAATACCCCTCCAGAATTTCAGTTGCCACCTGTGGGAGCCCAACCAACCCTCTCATGCCTCCTCTGCACTCCCGACTAGTCACATTGTGGTGATGTGGCTTCTTCCATCTGTCTCTGGTTATAAGGCTTCTCTCCAGTCAGTGTTCAGTTGGCTATTCTGGATGATTTTTCTATAGTTTCATTTTAATTCCAGTTTGGTCTGGGAGGAGGTTGGTGTAGCTTCCACTTACTCCTCTGCCATCTTGGGTTACTTTTGCCTCTCTATTCAACACAGTACTGAAGTCCTATCCAGAGAAATTAGGTAAGAAAAAATTAATAATGAAAAACATCCAAATAAGAAAGAAAGGAAGAAAATTGCCCTCATTTGCAGATGATATGATCTTATATGTAAAAAAAAAACTCTAATGATGCAACAATAAAACTGTTAGAACTAATAAATTCAGTAAACTTGCAGGGCATAAAATTGACAAACAAAAATCAATTGCATGTTTATGCACTAACATTGAACTATATGAATAGAAAATTTTAAAAAGTGATTTCATTTACAATAGAATCAAAAAGAATAAAAATACTTAGGAATAAACTTAATTAAGGAGATAAAAGACTTGTAAGCTTGTACAAAACATTAATGAAAGAAACTGAAGACAGAAATAAATAGAAATGCATGCCATGTTTATGGATTAGAAGATTTAATATTGTTTAATTTGTCCACACTACCCACAGCCATCTATAAATTCAACGGACTCCCTACCAAAATCTCAAAGACATTTATCACAGGAATAGAAAGGGAAATCCTAAAATTCATATGAACCCTAAGCAGCCAAAGGAATCTTGAGAAAAAAGAACAGAGTTAGAGTTACCATACTTCCTGATTCCAAAATGTGATACAAAGCTATAATAATTAAAGTAATATGCTACTGGTATAATAACTGCTCCTTGAATCAATTCTTCTCTCAGCTCTCTTCCAGTCAGGTAAATGGACCAATGAAAAGGAGACAATTTCTTAAACTTCAAAGATATTTCAATGTTTCCCCCCCAAAAAAAACTCCAATTACACTTGTGAGGACACATTTTCCAGAGTGTTTCCATCAGCATAAAGGCAGGTTGGAAGACAGAAAATTACTTAGGGTTCCAACTTCATTTTTCTCATGGTCCAAAGTGTGGATATCCTTTTGGGGGAAGGACTACAATATGAAATCCTTTTATAAGCATTATTAATCTTTAAAGACAGTACTCCCACAAATCTTAAAGAAATGTTTTAAACACATAAACCTGGATAAAATTGAAGGTGAGTGCCTATTAACTGCAACACGTTCTAATTAGCAGTCTCACTGAATGAGCCGACTCAGCCATATCAGAAGTTATGTCATTTCTAAATCAGGAAAAGTTTCTAGGGAATATTCTTGCTTTGCAAACCAAAGTACCCCAATGTCTTCTTCCCAAGATCAGTAAGATCCAGTGGCAGTCCCAAATCATTCACAAGACTCCTGCCCAGCCCACATCAGGGACCGGATATCTAACCAACCTGAACGGCCCTGGCCTAGTACATAGCTGATACTCTTGGCAGAACTGGATTAAATCCCACTATTAAGAGTTTACTAAAAAATGGATAACTGGGTTTCTGAAAATTAGTCAAAAGGACCATTAAAAGTACCAACAGGTGTCTTTTTGGCCCAAAGAATAAAAACATAAACTAAGCCAAAAATATAGTTGATGTATGAGCAACTTAGGGAAAGAATTGTTACACCCGACCTAAGACGAATGCACAAGCAAAAAGCACTGAACATTCTCTTTCTTATAGAAACATGGGGATTTGTCAAAACTGGTTACACTTTTGACTACTGAGATGAGTATGAATGATTAACCCTTCCTCTGAGGGAGCAGAAAACAGTTCTTTTTTCACTACGGCATGAAATTAATGTAACAAAGACTTAAGAGGTCAACATTATTCCTCCCAGATGAATCTGCATTATGGGAATACATAAAGGATATTGTCACATATCACTGCTTTGTAGATTATGGGAAAATTTCTGAATATTAATGTACCCTTAACCACATGAAGTAATCGACAAATTGAGAGCCCTTTCTTAAAATGGAGAGGTAAAATTCCATATTTTTGGCCTGTTTGATTTTAATATTTTACCAGCAGCACCTGCCACAGCATCTGTTCTTTGACAACAAGAAAATACCCAGGTTCGCTCTTTGTATTTTTCTTGTTAGTTTCAGCTGCTCCCTAAGCCATAAAACCAGAAATAAATCATTTTAAAAGATAAGCTTGAGGTTCTGGGGAAAAGAAGAGAAAGGGACCAATGAGATATTGAAGAAGAGGGGCACAAAGGACAAAGCAAGCAATTAAAAGCTGAATCCGAGAGGAAATAAGGGTCCGGGGAGCCTTTCATCTCTAAATAACCGATTCAGTCTGTCACTGGCATGTCCTCTGTTATGCTGTGGCTGGAAATTGCCGTCATCTGACAGATACCTGGTGGATGGTAAAGTTCTGTAGCCTGGTCTATCTCACGGGAAAATCAGAACCAATTTTCTCTCCTTACCTGGACGACACAGTGGTCTTGCCCAAGGCCTCATTAGCAGATCTGATATCTGGATTCAAGGAAAAACATATAATGCCTAACCAGCCTTATCACATAAGAAATATGTTGTTCCCTTCAGAGAGCTGTTACATTCTATTACAATCTTCTCACCCCCCCCTAAGGATCCCATCAAAAATGTCTGCCTCCTTGACAAAGGCAGACCGCATGGATTGTCTTTTACCCCCGTTCTGGCTCAATTTCTACTCCCTAAAATGGTGTGTATTTTATATGACCCCGTCAAGCTATTGTAGAAAATAAGATAAGAGAGAATCTAAACTAAGATCTGGCTGATTTACCAAAATCTCCCACTCTACTTCCTTTAACACAGCATAGTTCTAAGATTTCTCTTATACCTAGGCACAATCCATGGCCCTCTTACATAAATAAATTATGACGCTCAAGAAAACTGGAAGGGAGGATTTTGTGATAATCAGAGAAAGTGAAATTTGTAACATTTAAGGAAAGTGTTACTGTCAATATTAGCAAACTTTTACTTGAGAGGCTCTTCCCAAAGCGTCTGTATACTTCTTCAATAAAATGTCAGAGTCCTATCAGCTTTCATTATCTAATAGCTTCTATTACATGATGACCCACCTATTATGGAGGCCGCTTTCTTCATCAATAGACACCAAATGCCACTGAATAACTACAACCTGTGACATACTCCGGAACCGATAGCCACTCCAGGCTTACAGCCCTGAGTACCCCAGGGCTGAGCCTTGCTGGTCCCTGAGCTCCGTGACTCAGCATGTCACTGACCCTTGCGTGTTCTTCAGCCTTCCCAGGTCCTCATAGTTGGTGGGCTTATCATTCTTATAAATCCCAAAACATGGATTAACGTTGTCCTAAGCCAACTGGCTTTGGCCCTTTGCAAGACTGTAAAAATGACCTCTTAACCCACAGCCTTTGCGCAATTGTCCAGTGCAAGTCCAAGTAGATACGGACATCAGTCCAAACTCATCTCACCTCTATGAGGAAACTAATGAAGACCGATCCTCCAGAGGTGCGTCAGTTTGCATTTACTTATAAGACCAAGGGCTCTGTGTCTTTTTCTTGTATCCTCAATGAATGAAGCCTTTATTTACAAGATGTAGAGAAAAAAGTAAGGTTATCTAACAGGGCTAACCAGGGTTTGTGTTATATTCACACTGAGAAGAGCATACTGAGGCCCAGACTGTCACGTAAATCCTCCTCACCCTTGACATATTATGGAACCGAGACAGAGCTTTGGAGTGGCAACGATGAGTTGTCTCTTCAATGCCCAGGAAAGCCAGTTCAGTTGACTTCCCTCCACAATGTGTCAGAACGAGGGGAGAGAGGCTGGCTCCGTGGGAAACTTGCCGTGCCAATGATGGTGCTATTTGTATAGAAAAAACACACTCCTGTGTGTTTCTTCTTTACTATTCACACAGAACACTTCACTTCTGATGCCCTAGCACCAAATGCATGGGAGATTTTCTCCTCAGCAAGCAATTCTCTGCAATACCAGCCCCTATCCAGGAGCTATAGAGGAGCCCACCCACATCACCTCATTAGAACAAAAGACAAAAGATGCTTCATTCACCCAGGAAATTCCAGAGGATTTAGGGGCTCTGTGTCAGGAACCTGGGTCAAAAACAAAATATTAAAACAAAAGCTTTCCAAGTGCTCTTTTCACTTAGGAAATTACCAATTATATCTGTCAGGAACTGGAGGAAGATCTTTTTTCTATTATTTCACACTACTCACCTGTCCCTTCTTCTTTAGGAGGTCTTCTTGTTCACAGATTTCTCACAGTCCAGGAATACTGGAATTGGTGCCAAAAGATGGGAAGGCCAGGACCTTCTGTGTTTCCCGTTTCATGGCTTAATAACTCACAGCATTATCCATTTCATCATTCACATCAATGAGCATTCATAAACCACACCCCCAATGACTTCCCAATACTCCCCCAGAGTCCCTTGGGCTGCTTGTTTAATTGCTGAACAACCAAAGGGTTTAACTGCATTACAGTAACTAAAAGAAAACAGTAAACTAATCAGAGTTGTTACCTCACATATCCTTCTCTTGACTCTGAGAGACAATTACACTCTTCTGCCTTAGGACATTCATGTCAACTCTAGAACAAACTAAAAAAGATATTATTACCTCAGGTTCTAATCTTTGTAAATAACTGAAGGCTAGTTCAAGGCGATGGTAACAAAGGATAGTGCTTGCATTCTTAATGCTTTGTTGTGACTGGCAACTATGGTAAGTCTTGTATATGTAACTCATAAAAATGTTTGACTTCTGACCAAAGAAAGATTATGTTTGTGATCTTCGCTATGAAATTAATCTTTTCAACCTAGTATTCATTCTCTTCCTCCATTATCTTTTTAATTTTCATTCTTTTTAACCCAATTATTGATGTAAAAATGAACATTCTTTTAACTTAAGGGATATTTTGTCTGTTTGAAGGGGGTATTGGAGGGATTTATCATAAAAATGCCAGGAACTAGATTTTAACTTAACATATCTCTTTAGTGTCTTATTGCACCTGGTACATTTCCAGGCCTAGAAATTCCTCTGTCAGATTAAGTGACACTTCATGACTGGATAAAACTTCACCTCACTCCTACCCAATGCTAATCTACCACCAGAAATGAAAGCTACTGCTTTCATAGCTAAGCCAACGCTGAGTCTAACAGGAAATGCCTGAGAATTCTTAGTCTATCAGGCAGCCATGCTAAGGCTCATTAGGGAGGCTCTGATTCCAGATTTGCCATGGCAACCTCTAGAGATACATATCTAGTGTGTTAGTGACATGCTGACATCACAGCTTGCTCCGTGAAAGAGGGGCAAGCAGAGGCAAGACTCTCTGATTATCACTGTGAGGTAAAATGATGCCATGGGAGGCGGGTACAGAGAGAGCTGCTTTTACATAGTTTAAATTGCTGCCTGAGATAAGAGCAGGAAATATGTTACTGTTTTGGGTCTTCTTTTCCGGAAGAAATGTGATCTACTATAGCAGGTAAAAGTCTACGGGCATTTAACAATAAGAAACCTAGTTTATTATTTAGCTTCTAATCAATACTTCACCCGTTTTGAAAATGAACTACAGAATGCCGTTTGTAATTATTTCACAAAGTTTAGGTCCTTTTGAATCGTAAACCTTTCTTTTATTAAGCATTGAAATAGCAACGGATTATTATTTTAGTGGGGCACGGCGGTGATGGATAATTACTTTAGTAGGCTACAGCAGTGATTAATGACTAGATGGGAACGTCAGTTTTTTTCAAAACTGTTGAATTCCACTTCAGCATCCTTGAAAACAGGGTGGACACATAGGGGACAGAGCATAATGAGAGTTAGTGATAATTTTTGAGAGGCATCCTACGTGTCCTACTCTTTGAATGGGAAGGAGGGACGTGGTTAGGATGTCGGAGAGGGAGCA
The DNA here is from genome assembly GCA_004026545.1 of Mormoops blainvillei. Lineage (NCBI taxonomy): Eukaryota > Metazoa > Chordata > Mammalia > Chiroptera > Mormoopidae > Mormoops > Mormoops blainvillei. The sequence continues at coordinate 60,898 of PVJD01008521.1, forward strand.
GCGCAACGTGAAAGATTGGGATTATCATTTTACCAGGGTCTGATGTGAAGAATTTCTCACTGAACTCACTACCTTTTGAATCTTCCAGGTGTGCTTCCAGTGCTGGAAAATAGAAAGAGAAATTGCACAGGTCCTGTGCAGGTGGGGACTCTATTTCGGGGCCTGCCCACCAAAATCTGGACCAGATCCCTTTTCTTTGTTACCTTAATGAGGCACAAACTGGCTAAAAATGTTTCCCTCTTGTTTTGTTCCTTTTACATGCAATATAAAGTCACATCAAGACATTATCCTCTCTTGATTTCTCTTCTCCCACCAGCCTCTACCCTGTTTCTTTTTTCTCCTCTCTGTTCCCAAGATCTTCAACTCCTTTTTCCCCATTCTCTATTAAATCCAATCCAAAGAGGATTGTGTCCACCTCCTTCAACCAAACTGACTGTCAGTCTGCTTAACTCCTGAAAGGAGAAACTTAGGTTTATTCAGGCTTGGGCCACTGGGAGAAAAAAAAAAGATGAAATGGAAAGATGGGTTAGAAAGAACTGAAGTTTAGGGCTATAGACGGTCACAGAAGAAGCTAATGCCCAGGTAACAGGGCAGTGGTAGGAAGCCCTGAACTATCAGAGCCATAGAAAATTATAATAAAATAAAATAAATGAGGGCTGGATATGATGGCATTAGTTTGTAAGAAAGTTCAGAGCACATGAAGAAATCTAGAAAGACTCTTTTCATCACTCTTTATCTTTCTCTGAGTTTGGGAATCTTCAAAATATGCCTTAAGGTCATAACTCTTGGGAGACCTTTCTTTTCAGTTTGTAGGATGCTTTGGATGTGGATTTGAAGGTTTGTTATCAAAAATGAAACCTACTTAGAATACCACTAAGTAATAAATAAGAACAAAATACTGCCAACTCAACAACTTGGATAGGTCTCAAAAACGTCATGCTAAGTGAAAAAGTTCATCTCAAAGGACTGCATACCATATGATTTTCTCTATATAACAATTTCTAAGTGACAAACTTATAGTGATGGAGAACAAATTAGTAGTTGCAGGAACTGTGTTTGGAAGAGTGGTGTGGTCTTTATGGGAAGCACAAAGAGTTTCTTTGTCGTGATGGATTATTTCTGTATCCTGATGATAGTGTTGGTACTAAAATCTATACCTGTGGTCCAACTTTATAGAACTACACACACACACAAGAATGCACTTAAAAACTGGAAAACTAGTGAGATCTGAATAAGGTTTGTATTTTAACATTATACCAACACCAGCTTCCTGACTTTGACAATGCACAGTAGTTATGTAAGGTATTATCATTAGAGGAAGCTGACTGAAGGGTGCACTGGAATCACTCTGTATTATTGTTGCAACTCTTTGTGATCTTAAGCTATTTCAAAATAAAAAATCTATTTTATAAAATTAAACATATAAATTTCACAAGAATAAGAGAAGGGAATACCAGGCTGTTCAGATTATCCAATTAGGTAGGAATATAGAAAAAAATGCATAGATTTGTTTGTTGGGTACCACAGTTATGAATAAAATGGCTACAATTTTATTAATATTTCCTAAGTATTTTATCATCATTTTCCAGTCCTCAAGTCTAATATCTTATCATTAAAAATTCAGTTTTTCACAGATAAGCAAAAACAAACAAAAATTATATAATAATTCCACAGAACCAAAGTCCATTTGGCCATGGGTTTTCATTTTTGTTTTTTATATTTAAGATGAAGACTAGCCTAAACAAATGGTAAACCCTAATTTAATAAAGGCTATATTAGCATCTGCAAGACTGCATCTTTATCTGTTGAAAAGAACCAATTAAAAGAGTTATTTGACTTGTGACAATACATAAATCAGCTTCATTTCTGAGAAATAACAGTAGCATGAAGAATTAAACATACATTAGTTATTTTTACTACTTGTTCACAACTATTTATAAGGTGCCTACATTATAATCAGTACTGTGTATGACACTGGGACTACAAAATAAATAAACATGATTTGTGACTTCAGAGCACTCACCTTGGGCACTGAGAGTAAAAATAAACACAATAATACACATGTTTACGAATCCCCTGCACCCAACTCATTTTATAGTAACTGTTTTTTTCTTCCAGTGTTTTGAAAGCAGACAAAGGAGCTTTCCAAAGTTACATTGCAACATAATTAAAACTTGTTATCAAGCAGTTTCTTCCTGACCACAGCTAGATAATAGCAGCTAATAGTTCTAAATGTGGAGTGGAAGCAAAGGCAAGATAACAGGTAACTGATTATGTTAATAAAATAATTAAATTTCATTAAGATCAATTATTGACATAGTGATTTTAGCAATTTTCTTTTTTAGTCATTCACAATGGTCCCTTCCCTGTCTTACCACCTTCTGCACAATATTTATTATCCAGAAAGGAACTGAGCCCAATCCGTTCTTTTCCCTGGTTTGATGTACAGTGCTCATACGCTCATCAGAATGAATCCTGCCTTCATTTTCTTCTTTGTGTCATTTTCACATTTCCTTGACTTACCCCCAGCACAATTCAATTTCAACGCCCAGTCTGAGAGCCACTTATTGAAACGTATGACTGGTCCTTGTTTAAGTCTCTGTAAGCCATGGCTGGTATCTGCTTTATTTCTAATCTGCTTACTCTATCAACCATTCTTGTTTGAAAAAATTAGATGTTTAGCCCCAGCTGGTGTAGCTCAGTGGATTAACCATTGGCCTGCGAACCAAGGGTCACTGGTTCAGTTGCCCAGTTGGGGCACATGCCTGAGTTTCAAGGGGTCCCCAGTGGGGGGCGTTCGGGAGGCAACCACACATTGATGTTTCTCTCCCTCTCTTTCTCCCTCCCATCCCCTCTGTCTAAATAAAATAAATAAAACCTTTTTTAAGAAATCAAATGTTTAACCTCCTTGAGTGTCTTGTAAGCTATAACTTGAAAAAAAGAGTTCTAAGTATAATGTCTATTACTGTTATGTATGTGTTTAAATTTATTTGTTAGCTCTAAGAGGTAGCCTTATGTCTACTCACCAAATGGTAGTTATGATCCTGAATGCACAGTGTGATCCATTTAAACCAGATCAATTTGAAGTAGGCCCAGGCCTAGAGTCGTGGTCCGGCATGACAAACTGACCAGCTGCCCATTGGTTAAAAAAAATTCTGTGTATCCCTCGTCCTTCAGTTTCTTTACCTTAGTTATCCCTGATTAGTACCAGTGCTGGGGAAGGAGGGGGTAAATTAGAATCTTGCCATCTTTTGAGTTTTGGAATAAATTTTATAATTAAATAGAAATTAACCCAAGTTAACATTTTCTTAACACACACCTCACTTCTATATAACAAAAAACAAAAAAGGGAAGCCATTTGTGGGTAGTGTATAATCCTTATAATATTAATTTATTCAACAAATGTATATTGACCACAGAGGTTGGGATAAAACAGTAAACAAAACAAACACTCCTGCACTCATAAGGCCTCCATTCTAACTGGGGAGACATAATCCACAGATACAAGAAATAATGCAAGGGCATGACAGACAAATTGCTCTTTGTACAGAAATGCAGGGGCCGATTATTTTAGAGGGGGCACGGTCAAAGTTATGTGACATGAGAAATAGCCTTTTCTTTTCCTGTGTAATTATAAAAAAATAATTCTCTCTTTAGTATACCACAGCGCAACTGCTTCCTGGGAAGCGATTCCCTAAAGAAGTGAGAGCGCTGTTCATTGCTCAGTCTAGGTGGACAGGACTAGAGCCGGCACCCACATCCGCCCTCAGTCATGGCATCTGAGCCCAGCTCCTCTTGATGAGCGGAGATGAGCCCCCACTTGCACCCAAGCTAATATGAGGCCCTGGAGTTTATAAGAACCCAGGACAGGATCAAAGGTATAGGTTGAGGGGGCTCTTTCTTCCTCTTATGAGGAGACTGAAGTTTCCCAATGAAGGCCTGAGGGCACTTGTCTAAGGGAAATGAGTGGCTGCTTTGAAGTTAAAGAAGAAAAGGAAAGAGAAGGAGGGGTCAAAAAAGAACATCCACACCTTGAAGCACAGGGTCCATAGGACTTTAACCTGGGTCCTATAAAGGAATAACAATCACAACTTTAAGATTCATGTGCTACCTCCCTTACAATCAGGTGTCTGTTTGATCTGGGAAAAACTAAGTGTATAGGACAGTCTCAGGAAAAGGATGATAAATACTCCTGAAACATACTGCTTGGTTTTCCAGGGGACAAAACACACATACACACAGACTCATAGACAGAGTTTCCACAGGTTATCAGCAAAAACATGATTCCTGACTGGAGGTCGGGGGAAGCCCCCTATACATGAGATTGTGAGACTAAATTCTAGATTATTACACACACACACACGCACACATGAACAAGGAATTTTCTTTAGGACAAAGGAGGGACTTTGTCATGCCAGCATCACTGCCACAGGCGGGCACAGGTAACCAGGTTCTTGGTGATCATGGACGAAGAAGGAACCAAACACACAGAGAGTTTATAGCAGAAAGAGAGCAGATTTATTAGGCAATAGTACACTCCACAGAACATGGGGGCGGGCCGACTCTGAGCAGAGGGTGCCCCTGGGATTGGAGAGTTTCTGCCCTCATATGGAGGATACTTCCTGGCTAGTTTTGGTGGGCTTCTATTGTGCATGTGCAAGTAGTTATATTATTTTAAAGCTACTGTGCATGTGGTCTCCCATGATTTTCCCTGACTGGCCACTAGGGAAGGGGTCCCACAATGCTAATTTATTATAATGTTATTATAATGAAGCAGGGGTCATGTAGCATCTTCTGCACAGGTTTATTCACGATTCCTGTATGGATATCCTTAGCCCTGGGGCATCTCCGAAGTTTCCTCCTTCCTGACTATCTCCAGCTTCATAAGTATGTATGAAAAGTACATAATACGTTATATATAAGGCTTGGAATTTCTTTGGAGAAAGGTTCTCTAGCGTTACAAAGAATAATCACACAAGTAAAGTTCCCACCTCCTTCTATGTGGTTCTATATCAAGTAATTAGGTCAATACAGAGTCTAAGCCCTAGGTGACCAGTTAACTTTACAAATACATACTGAACCTTAGTACAAAATTGAGCCACATCATCAAATGTTATAAAACTCTATATTTTTGTTCTGCTTGCTAATAGTTTACATATGGATTTTACATATAAAACATATTACATTACTGAAAATGGCTCAGAATACATAGCACATTTTTTATTAATATTTCTGAAACCTATGAAATAGGATAAAGCCCACAGGAAAAAGAGTATAAGCAAGTTACAGGACTTTTTGGTTAGTATATTATGTATTTTCTTTCCTTTACTTAGAACTTGAGCCATGTGTATATCATAGTTTATGAATGCATATTTTATTAATTAAATTCTAACCTTATAAAGGTAAAAATATGGATGTTATTAAGTTATTTTTGAAAGAAATATTTCAAGGTTTTCATGTCTGAGTAACTATCTAGTTTAGTTAATGTATTGAATATGTTTATATTTTGTTTATGTCCTTTTGTTGAGTATCAATCGAGTGCACATCCGTATAATTAATTATAGAGCCACCAAAATATTTGCATTGCTCTAAAAATATAAAACTATGATTCATAATATGTTTACTTCAAAGTATCACTTTGATATATTAAATTATTTTAACCACCACCAAAAGAAACACATTTTAAAAGCAGCGCAATTTAAATACAGAGTTGGTGATATTTCACATTATCATTACGAGTGCTCCTAAGACAGATTGCCTATTGGCAAATATGCTCTCAAAAACAAAGCTTTTGAATAGCAGAGAAACACTGGGTTTAATATCACATTCAGCCTAGACAGTCTTGAGGATCCTAACTTCTTTGGAGTGCAAATAGCTAGGCTTCAAAGAGAATGAGAAAGCTAAACACAAATACTGGGGATGTCAGATATTGCCAGAGCCCACAGCCACAGGAGACATGCTGGGAAGGCAGTCCGTCTTACCTTCCTCTTCTTACTTCACAAAAAATGACACATGCCTTCCAGATACAGCTCGATGAGCAGACTCACTCTCCAAAACACTGGGGGAGGAGCTAGTTCTCCCTGGTACAATGATCCCTGTAAGTGGCTGGATCAAAAGAGTAGGCATTTCCATGAGCCTGCTGGAGAAGAGGGTGTGATAGTCTCCGTAGCCTCGCTTCACTGTCTTCCACTGAAGGCTTACAGAAATTCAGGAAACTAATTCATTCTTTACTCTCTAGAACCAGTGTTTTTCTAAAAGTGACTCTGAAGAGCCCTGGCCAGATAGCTAAGTTAGAGCATTGTCCCCATATGCCAAAGTTGTGGGTTCAATCCCCAGTCAGGTCACATACAAAAATCAATTGACGAATGCATGAATAAATGGAACAACAAATTGATGTCTCTCTCTCTCTCTGCCTCTCTCTCAAATCAATTAAAAAAAATTACATGCCACAGTGTTGACCAGTCATCTTACTTTTTTTCATGTTTCCATTTGCTTTGCTGGATATAAAATGGGTCCACCTTTGTCTTTATCGGATCTCAAAGTCACTCCTCAAGAGGTTTGTTCTGACAACTCCATCTGCAATAGTATCATCCTACTCTCTATTTTTTTACCCTGCTTTATATTTCTTTATAACATAGACATCACACTAACATTATGATATATATTTATTTGTTTATTGCCATGTTCTTCAACAGAATACAAGGCTCTTTTAAGGGTTAGAGTTATATTTGATCCACATTTATATCACTGGATAGATAAAGATAATCAGTGATATGCAATGGATGATGACTCAGCCAGAAACAAGAAGAAAATCTTGTTTTCTTTTTTTTTGGCTGCTTTTATTGGGTCATTATATAAATATATATATATTTATATATTTATATATTTATATATATTTTACTGAGTATGCTATTACAGTTGTCCCATTTTTCCCCCTTTATCCCCTCCACCTTGCACCCCATCCCATCATCCCCACACCTCTTAGTCCATGCCCATGGGCTACACACACCAGTTCTTTGGCTTCTTAATTTTCCACACTACTCTCAGCCTCCCCATGACCACTTTTTTTTGTCAACATGTTCCCATCACCACTTTCCCCAGCCCCACCCACCCCCACCTCCCGCCCTCAACCCCTCCCCCATTTGGCTTTGTCAATGGGTCCTTTATGCATGTTCCTTGATAACCCTTCCCCTCCCTTTCCTCTGTCTTCCCCTACCCTCCTCCCTTCTGGTTACTGTCAGTTTGTTTTTTATTTCATTGTTGCTGGTTATATTTTGCTTGCTTGTTTATTTTGTTGTTTAGGTTCTACTTATAAGTGAGATCATATGGTATCTGTCTTTGACCACCTGGCTTATTTCACTTAGCATAATGCTCTCCAGTTCCATCCATGCTGATGCGAAGGGTAGTAGCTCCTAAAAGAAGGAAATCTTGCAGTTGCAATAACATGGATGGGACTTGAGGGTATTATACCAAGTGAAATGAGTCAGACAGAGAAAGACAAATAGTATATGATCTCTCTTAAGTGTAAAATCTAAAAAAAAACTTAACTTATAGAAATAGAGAGTAAGTTGACAGTTGCCAGGCATGGGGTGGGGGAAATGATTAAAGGTGGTTAAAAGACACAAACTTCCACTTGTAAGGTGAGTAAGTTCTGAGGATATAACATACAACATGGTGACTATGCTTAACAATATTGTGTTGTATGCTTGAACAATGCTAAGAGAGTAAATCCTAAAAGTTCTCATCACAAACAAAAAAAAATGGTAACTATGTGAGGCAATGGATGTGATAATTAACCTTATTTTCATAATCATTTTGTAACATGGCAGACATATATCAATATAAAATATTCAAATCATCAATTTTTTTAACTTAAACTTACATATTATCTGTCAATTGTACTTCAATAAAGCTGGGGTGGAGAAAACACATATATTTTTAAAACTTAAGTAGAATGACTGTTTTCAAAGGAAATGGTTTAGATTTTCCAAAACTCATGAAAATTGTTAACCCACAAATTCAGTACACATAGAATGAGTGAGAAGAAAGGAATTCCTAGTTACATCATAGTGAACCTACTGAAAGAAAATCTTAAAAGTAGCCAGAGGGGGAAAAGTTGCTTTCTAAAGAAATATTGGAGGATACAAGACCATGAAATGACATCTTAAAACACTGAAAGAAAATAACTGCCAACCAACAGTACCATACTTAGTGAATATAACATTCAAAAGTCAAGATGAAATACATGCTTTTCTGGCAAATAAAAGCTTGGAGAAGTCACCACCAGTACACCTGATTTAAGATAATACTAAAGAAAATTCTTTATGCAGAAGATAAATGATTCCAGAAGCAAAGAAATGAAGAACACCAGGAAAGGTAAGATGTGAAGGAAATATAAAAACAAATGATTTTTGACTATATGAAACAATGGTTATACTGTTTTTGTGGGCTTAAATATATGTAAAGTATTAGCACAACATGACAATAGTAATTCAAAAGGCAAGACAGGGTAAAACTCAATTAAAGTAAGTCTTCAAACACTATCAGGTAAGTGATAAGAGTAGGTAGGCAGCCCAGTGCCACTAGACACTAGTGGAATCCTCCAAATGTGAAAGACAGAGGTCAAAGTAATAAACATACAAACAAAATCTGTCTTAAAAGAAACACAGACAATCCAAGAAGAAAACAAAATATACTTAAGAAAAAAGTTAAAATGCTTAGATAATAAAAGATATTGTATTCATGAAACAAGAAAAGAAAGAGCAAAAGAAACATTCAGAACAACAAAATATAAAGTGTTTTCAGAAACTAAAATGACAATAGCAGAAATTAAAATTTCAATAAAAATATTTGATAATAAAATTAAGTAAATCTCACAAGGAAAAAAAACTATAGATCAACATTGCTGATGAACATAGATTCTAAAATCCTTAACAAAATATTGACAAAGCACATCCAGCAACACATTAAAAAGATCATCTACCACGATCAAGTGGGATTCATCCCAGGGATGCAAGGATGGTACAATATTCTCAAATCAGTAAATGTAATACATCACTCAAACAAAAGGAAAGACAAAAATCACATGATCATATGAATAGATGAGGAGAAAACATTTGATAAAGTACAGCACCCATTTATGATAAAAACACTCAGCAAAGTGAAAGTATAGGGAGCATACCTCAACATAATAAAGGCCATATATGAGAAACCTACAGCCAACAGCATACTCAATGGGCAAAAACTAAAATCTTTCCACTAAGATCAGGGACAAGGCAAGGGTGTCCACTACCACCACTTCTGCTCAACATAGTATTGGGGGTCCTAGCCACAGTGATCACACAAGAAAAAGAAATAAAAGGCATCCAAACAGGAAAGGAGGAAGTAAACCTGTCATTGTTTCCAGATGATATGATTATGCACATAGAAAATCCCATAGACTCCACCAAAAAACTATTTGACCTGATAAGTGAATTTGGCAAAACAGTGGGATACAAAATCAATATTCAGAAATTGAAGGCATTTTTGAACACCAACAATGAAATGTGAGAATCAGAAATCAGGAAAAAAATCCCACTTACTATAGCAACAAAAAAAATAAAGTACCTAGGAATAAACCTTACCAAGGAGGTAAAAGACCTATGCTCAGAAAACTACCCAACACTGAAGAAAGAAATTAAGGAAGATACAAATAATGGAAGAATATACTGTGTTCATGGATCAGGAGAATTAACATAATCAAAATAACCATACTACCCAAGGCAATTGATAGATTCAACATAATGACTATTAAAATACCGATGACATATTTCACAGATATAGAACAAACAATTCAAAAATTTATATGGAACTATAAACAACCCTGAATAGCAGCAACAATTTTAAGAGAGAAAAACAAGTCAGAGGGATCACAATATCTGATATGAAACTATACTGTGAGGCTATTATAATCAAAAGAATCTGGTACTGGCAAAAGAACAGACACATAAATCAACAAAACAGAATAGAGGACCCAGAAATAAACCCATGTCTCTATGGTCAATTAATATTCCACAAAGGAGGCAGAAGCAAAAATGGAGTAAAAATAGCCTCTTCAATAAATGGTGTTGGGACATCTGGACAGCTACGTGCAAAAAAATGAAACTCGACCACCAACTTACACCACACACAAAAATCAACCCAAAATGGATAAAAGACTTAAATATAAGTCACAAAACTATAAAAGTCCTAGAGGAGAGCATGGGCATGAAAATCTCAGATATTCCATGCAACAGTATTTTCACTGATATGTCCCCTAGAGCAAGAGACATAAAGGAAAGAATAAACAAATGGGACTTCAGCAAATTAAAAAGCTTCCACACGGCTAAAGAAAACATCAGTGAAATGAAAAGGGAACCAACGGTATTGGAAAATATATTTGTCAATGATACATCAGACAAGGTTTTGATCTCAAAATATATAAAGAGCTCACATGACTCCACTCTAGGAAGACAAACAACCCAATTAAGAAATGGGCAAAGAACCTGAACAGACACTTCTCTAAGGAGGACATACGCAGGGCCCAGAGACATATGAAAGGATGCTCAGCATCACTAGCCAACAGAGAGATGAAAATTAAAACCACAATGAGATACAACTTCACACCAGTCAGAATGGCCATTACAACCAAATCAAGAAACAAGAAGTGCTGATGAAGTTGTGGAGAAAAGGGAACCCTAGCCCACTGTTGGTGGGAATGCAGGCTGGTGCAGCCACTGTGGAAAACAGTATAGAATTACCTCAGAAGATTAAAAATGGAACTGCCTTTTGGCCTGGCAATTCCACTGCTGGGATTATACCCTAAGAATCCAG
>PVJD01008522.1:0-71756 GCA_004026545.1 Mormoops blainvillei
TGATCACAGGGTTGGCAAAGAGATGCAGACTGGGCACTGATACTCCCTATCCAACTCTGACAGCCTGGGAAGAATGCCCAAATGGCAACATTTACAAAAGAACCAGCAAACAACCCTTTCCTGACAGAGCCCGGCAGCCTGTCTCAACCACCCATACGTGTCATTACAAAAATCACTTTAATTTTATAGGTTTTGTTTTCTTCTTTAATGATGCTGGTTGGATAATTTAGATTTTAGAAATATGATGAGTGCCTTGAACACTAAGGAAGCTTCATGTGCATTTTCCTGTGGTTGCTGTTATAATAATGCTGTGTTAATCTTTCTGGCTTTAAAAACATCTTTTCCACTATGCTATTGATCAACATGGCCCAAGGAAGCAATTTGTATTATACTGAGAAAAACCAGAATGGAATTTAACAAACTTCGATTCATTTTTTATGGATTGTGAAGGAGACATAAAGTGGGTATTCTGTAAGACTTTAGTAGAAAGGACTGATTTTCAATTAGTCTGAGAAACAGAAGAAAATATAGGTGCTCTCCTCAGAATACAAAGAATTGACAAAATAACAAATTAAGTTCTAATTAAGCTTAGCAAGATGTTTAATCTCTCTAAGACCTGGTGTTTTCATCTGTAAAATGAGAGTAACAGTTGTTGCCGCATGAAGATCACACTTTCAGAAGAGACATATTAAGCGCCTTTAAATGCATACCACCACCGCCACTGGCGGCGTCGCTGCCATCTTCACTCCACCGCAGGGCCATGTGAGACAACACCGAGGAGGGTGGGAATGGTGTCCGGGGCACTCAGCCAGTTCGACAGTTGGAACAACAAGGCAAGGTCCATTTCTGCAGGTGGACTGATGGATCTTGTGACCACACATTGCACATCCAGTCTCGGAGAGGTGTTTTATGACCTGGGGAAAACCAAGGTCCTCCCGTCAAAGTCACATTTCTCTACCTGAAAACATGCCTATCTCTTAGTAATACACTGATTGGTATTGGGAAGTCAGATGAGTATCTGAGTTGGGTGCTCTGGCCGCCATCTGTCCATATCTCTGAATGAAGTCTTCAGTGTCTTATTTTCACTGGATAAAAATGGAGACAGAGCTTACTCTGGAAGATGCAATTTATAAAAGGGCATCCAAGGCCCTTGGAACTACCTATTGCTATGTTGTGATTCAAGTTTTTCCCCTTCAAGAAAAACCTGGTTGCTCTTGGATGTGGATGCTCATACACTTCTTTTTATTTGCCATTCATTCCCTACTATTACATTGAGTTTTTTCGCTGTATGAGGTAGGGAGCTAATTGTTAGACCTCTGGACTTAAAGTGACCAAGGAGTAGTAGGAAGGATTCACCTGGGGGAGAGCAGGGGCACTTCACTACACTGCTCCCTCAAGGGTGTTTATGGGTGCCTGCTTCCGGAGTCCTTGGGCCCAGAGTCACACGCAGCCCCTTACAGGTGTCCCGGCCTGGATCCTGCATCCCTCTGCTCTCTGAGGTCAAATGAGAGTTAAGTGTTCTTAGTAGATAGGCTTTTTAGCTTCTCAAGTGGAATGTATAGGTGGGTGTGGCACCCGCTTATTGGGAGCTGACAGTTTTCTGCAGAGGTGAAGCTTCGACGGGCTGTTGGTTCACACAACGTGGCCAGTCGTGATGGTCAGATGAAGAGCAGTTGCACGGAGCCTCCTGCCTCCAGATGCGCGGTGATGCACAACACGACACACAGAGGTCGCGAGCTTCCCGAGAGATGGGAACAGGGGCTGATATGAGGAGGACACAGGTTCACGTGGCCATTAAACTAATCACAGTTAATTGCTAATGATGACACCAATAGCTTCATCATCCTTAAATTAAACATTTGTGGACATCCCTGGGAAATGATGACAAAGCTTGTCCTTTTGCAAGGCTAATTTCTTGCATAAAAATATTTATCATACAGCTTGTGGAACTGGAACTAGAGAGTGATTATTAAAAGGGGAAAAAAGATTTTTGAAGATATGAAGTGAAATTTGAAGCTTACATTCATTTTAACCTGGAGGCTGTCTAAAAAACCAAATTCTTGTTTGGGAAGACTACACCAGGTGAGCTATCTTACAACGGTGCTGACAATGCCTTTTGGTTGCAGCAGGTGAAGGATACATGTCACCCTGTGACTCTGGTCACTAATGGCTTATGGACATAATCCTCTAGACAGTAGAGCACTAAGAGGGGGTAACTAAATTGGCAAGTCCATCAACACCAAAGTTCTACATGCCTGATGAAGTCGCCTTGCTGGTGCTTGTAGTCATAAATTACATTTTACAAAACCAGCCCTTTTCTTTGCTGGAAGAATGGCCACCATAACTCAGAAATGGCACCACACAAGAGCGAATCTGGGTAACTGCGAGGAATGCACACAGAGCCCGTACCACGAGGCAAGAGCACACAAGCACCTGACTGACATGCTGCAGGGCGTGGCTGTCTTGTCATTATCACCTTTATTACCATTGCCATTTCATGTGTGTCAGTCACAAAAACAGAGCCTTTACAAGCATTATGAGATGAAAGGGTTTGGTAGAAAAGTGACAATCCAGAAGTCAGCACTGGAGAATCAGAGTCTCTAGCCACCTCCAGCTGATACACCGGTGAGGAGGGCAAGTCAGAGCGTGCAGGAGAAGAGACAAAGCCCTGCGCACCTGGCTACGGCAAAGGTGGAATTCTTGGAAACGCCTGGGAGCCTCCAGTCTCTGTGGGGCCAGCCTCTGGTCTCTGTCGCCCCTTTGGAGTTCACCTGGCAGAGGGCTTGTGGTTGCTGCTGGCTGGAAGAAACAAATGGATTACACGAGTAACAGGGAGCCAGCAGGGACTGGCCAAGGTTTCCTGGCACCTCTGCACTGGTCTGTTGTCATACCTGACTGCTGCCCCTATGAGGAGACCGCCTCTGCCTCACTTCCACTTCCCTCATCTCCGAGTTCCTCCTGTGGCCCTAACTCAGACCCAAGTCAGGAAGTCTTGAGAAATGTTCCCTGCCTCAGACAAGAGAGGCAGTGCCATGTTAACAGAATGATGTCTGTCTTAGAGTCGTGACGTCACATGTGAGCTCTGGAATCAGACTGCGCATTCCAAGCACAGCTGCACCACTTACCAGCCCAGTAACCTTGACAAGTTTCTTCACTCTTCAGGCTTCAGTTCTTCATGTGGAAAATGGAGGGAAAAATAGAATCGATCTCAGGAGGCTGTTGGAAAGATTGAATGAAATAAGATATATCAAGGCTTATTCAGGCACAAAATAATAACAATAACCACCACCACCACCAGCGGCGGCGGCAGCCGCAGCAGCATCACCCCGCCTGCCTTGCAGCAGCAAGGGTACGCAGTCCGCACGGCCTTCTGCACTCAGTGCTGCAGAACCCAGCCAGGGCTGTGTTGATTAACAGCTAGAGCAGCCCCGTCTGTTCCGCATCGGCTTTGCCAAGATCCCATGGTCTACATGAGAATTTGTTTTATCCTACTCTTCTAAGCCTCGGCCCTAGCCAGTAAATTACATGAGGAAATGTGCCCGGAGGCCGAGAAAGCCCTTGGGGGTTAGCTGTGTGCTCAGGATGACACAAGCTGTCTGATTTGAGAGATGCCACAGGGAGACTGACTGTCAAGCCAGACACAAGGAAACCATCTGTTTTTAACATCATGAGTTAGTTCTGATGATTTCTAGTTAATTCAATTCTCTTCAACCCAACAGCCATGTTTGAACACTTATTCCGCGTGTGTATTGGAGGAGGGTACGTGTCTGTGTTCAGTAAACTAAGAGTTTCCCTTTGCTGAGCAACTACTAAGTGTCAGGGACACAGTTAGGCAGTAACCATTTCATTAAATGTCATATTGCAATTAAAATGTAAAGTTACTCAATGTAAGGGATTAAACATGACATAGTTCTTGGTCTCAAAAAGCTCACAATCTAACAGACTGAGCCAGGCGGTCGAGGCGAAACCAGCGCCATGCAGACCACAAGCAGTGGCACAAACACACTGCTCGGAGGCCCAGACAAAGGGAAGGACACTGCCCACGTGTTCGCGTCAGTCCCCATGTTACCTTCTCAAAAAGGTCCTTGTCTAGACTATGCTGCCTCCCTTTGCCACAACACACTTTTACTTTCCTCCTACCCATCACCACAATTGATTTTAAAAAGCTTTTTCTTTACTATTGTCCCCTTCAACTGGAAAACAAACCCCACAAGATGAGAGAGTTTATCTATTTTGTTTGCTGCTAGTTCTTCAAGGACTAAGACGGGGACAGTCACTTAAAGGGTGCCCAGTAACTATGTCAAATGAGCACTGAGTTGACAGAGCAGAGAAGGCTCCACAGAAGAAGTGCCATCATCCAAAATATCTTAAGAAAGGAAGGATTTCAACACATAGGGTCTGGAGTTAGAGTAGAGGGGTCATTATGGCAGGAAGGAAGGGGAGAATAAAAGTACAGAGATGGAGCTCTCAGTTCTCAAGGAAACTGGATCATCGGAATGTGTACATCTTGGGGTACGAACGTATGAATGTGTGTGTGAAAGAGTATGTGATCAAAGTGGGCTACACTTCAGAGGCTAGCTGAGTTTGACGTCAGGGACACACTGGCCTGCAGACAGGTTCATTCTTCTTCAGGACCCGCACAGGAGCCCAGGGGCACCAGGCTGCCACATGAGGTCCATGAGTTCTCCGATGGGAACAAACTCTTCCAGCTAGAATGCAGCAATTCACTTACTGCCTGTGGCAGAGGCTGCTAATCCTCACTAAGTATTCAGTCAGCATCTTTGTGTGGGGTCATATGACTAATTCATGAACCTAGAAGATCTGTTGCTTCTAGTCATAGGCAACTATGAATGGGAGCATTTTCTTCTTATTTTAAATTTGTTCTATTTGTTTATTTTTAGAGAAGGGGGAAGGGAGGGAGAAGGAGAAGAGGACCATCTATGTGTGGTTGCCTCTCGTGCGCCCCCTACTGGGGACCTGGCCCACAACTCAGGCGTGTGCCCTGGCTGAGAATCAAAACGGCGACCATTTGGTTCGCAGGTCAGCATTCAATCCATTGAGCCACACCAGCCAGGGCAGAATAGGAGTACTTTCTTTTGGGTCCTTCTGTCTTCCATCTGCACAGTCAGAAACAAAGGGCCCCAAGGTGGTAGACTAGCAGGAGCAAGGCCACACCCCCGAGTCACTGCCTGGATGTAAGGGATACACCTTTGTCATTGTAGGCCTAAGAATTGGGGCTGTTTATTTTACTGCAGTATAAACTAGATTAGCCATCCCAAGTAGTAAACTCTTTTAAAAAAACTGATTTTTATCCTTTCTTCTTTTTTGTGGGGGCAAGCTCAGCTCTGATTAAATTTCCATATATGCTATAATCATAACTGACAGTCATTATGTGATTCAACCAATCAGAATAATGACCCTGCTTTAAATCTACTGTTTCCATTCAAACTTGGCACATCACAATGTAACATTAGTAATATATGGTATTGATGTGGTCACCATTTCCCTTATTGTAGAGTCAACAGACTTCTATGTAGGAAGGGGAAGTTTAAACCACTATTTTAAGGGAGACAGAACCTGATTTGAGTAGGGTCTGTCAAATTTCCCCACATTTTTGACCACCTCCACTTCCTCCTATGAGTCTACATTGACCCTCATTTCAATTTCTGGTTAATGTAAACAATTCAGCCCAACTGCATTAGGAAGTTTGTTGGGAGGAGAGAGATGAAGAGTCAAGTACAGCAGGAATTTCTGTAAAAATCAGAGCTCCTGCGACCCCAGGGGACACTGCCCACTGGAATGCTATGTGGAAAATGCTTCCTGGGAAACAATTCCCCAACATGCCTTGTATAGAGCACTCCAGGTGAGCTGGAGACACAGCACAGCTGTGCAATTCGGTGGCAATGTGAGAAATGTAGCAATAATCCAAATCCCATGATGAGTTATAAATGCCAATCCCTTCAAATACAAATGGGTCAAATTAGAACGAGGTCTCTGAGTAAAATGAGCATTTCTTCAGAGAAAGACAGGGGCTGATTAATGAGCATGCTGAAATCTCATCTTCTGAAAATGGAGTAACATCTGACTTCAGACTCTCTGGCTCATTTCAATTGTGTGCCCTGGCATTCACACTTAATGTGATTTCCAAATAACTGGTAAAATTATTCTAGGCATTGGTTCAATAATTGTATAAGCTTTTAAGCTGAATTTACAGAGAAAATTAGATAAATATGAAAGCTTATATTCACTTAAGCCTCAATTATTCTCCTCAGAGTTTAAGTAACCAAAGCTCCAACTCTCACAACCTAGAGTACCTTCTAATAGGAATTTTTCAGTGAATATGTGTGTGTGTGACCCACATTCACTAATGGAAACTTAGACAGCACAGAAAAGAAAAATACGGGAAAGAAAAGTCGCATGGGATCTCGCCATCCAAAGCCATCTACTGAACATTTCTGTGTATATTTTACAGAATTATGATTACATAAAAAGTATTATATTGTAAATAAAATACATAAATTACATTTTTATTTTCACAATATGTACTGTACTTTTCTTCAAATCATTACAAATTTTTTCTAAACGTTCTTAAGGACTGCATAATAGTCCACACTATCATGGTATCAACATTTATTTAATCCTACATATCCCAACTACTGAATATTCAGATTCTTTTTAAAAATATAGCTCATTCACTGTTACTAATGTATATATTTTCTGTGTTTTAAATTATAATACTAACCTAGGATATAGTCTGAGAAATGGTATGGAGTCCTCTTGGAAATAGATTTGGGCCATACCAATATATTTCTGAATACAAAAAGAATTGTGGAAAATTATAATACACCATGCCCTACCTATCAGAAAATAATCGCTGCTAATATGTTTGCCTTTTTATAGATACATATATTTCTTTTCATGTGCAACTGTAACTCAAACATAAATGGCATTATGACTGAACGATTCCGTTTTATATTAAAGTGCTCTGGTGCCCCTCTGATCTTAGCGTCCAGAAATCGGCTTTGGGGCAGGCTGGAGGAAAACTGGATGTCCAGGCCTAGGGACGAACCTGAATTTGCACCTGACGGAACGGGAAAACTTAAGTGGGCCATGCGGGTTGTATTTAAAGCAACCTGCTTTGAGCTGGCCACCTTGCTCACTCCTCCAAGTGCAACGTTCTCCTCAGAGCCTCATGAGGAAGGCTCCAGCACTGCACTTCCCCATGTATTCTGCCTGGTAGAGTCGGCTCCTCTCCACATACCATCAACGTCACCGAAATCAATGTGGGGGTGGTTGCCCATTCCAAGAACAATCACTTTAAAGATTCCTTGAATATATAAAATCAGTAACAGAGCAAATCACTGCAATCCCTATGATTAAATCACTCCCAAATATCCTCATATTTTATTTCTCTAAACAACTGTGATAGGAGTCCGAGCTGACAGAATCTCCTCAGGGAGCTTGTCCGAGCTCCAGAAGGACCTGGGCTCGGTTCAGATTCACCTTGTCCCTGTGTGGTCAGGGCTTCTTATTGCAGACATCAAGGCCAGAGCTCCATATATATAAGAAGAAAGTTCAGGGGTGGGAAACATTCCTGCCTTGTGAGAGTGACCAGTGATTGCTGGTGGGGTAACAGGCACATCGAAGTCAGTCTGTCATCTCTAGGAGAAGACAGTGGTTGGTACGCACTCAAGGGGTATGGCAGGTGGCAGGCTCGCCCGTCTGCCCATGTTGAAATACGTCCTTGCCACTTGCTCCCATGTGTGATGTGCTGAAGTGAGGCCTGGATGAATTAAATATGATGTCCTTGGTGTAGGTAGGGGTGGGCAGAAGCGCAGCTGAAAGCCGGAAGGAGGTAAGGGCAGAGCTCCCACTGTCAGAAACCCAGGAGTCAATGGAGCGGTATTGAGCAGGATGGGATGTGCTGAGGGAAGAAAAGGTAAGAAAATGGGGATAATTCATGGAGAAATGGGGAAAAGTCTCTGGAGAAGTAAGTCTCTATGAAGTATTCAAAAATAAAGACTAAGCGAAATTAAGTATTTCAGAGCAACCTTCCCATGGAGAACAACGTGTGTGTGTGTGTGTGTGTGTGTGCGTGTGTGTGTGTGTGTCCTAGAAGATCCCAGTATGTTCAAACTTGAGGCATGATTCTATGTAAACCATCAGTCAATGAGAAAATCATAATAGAAATTTTAAAATATTTGAACCAAATAATAAGAAAGATGAACATCATAATTATAACATGAACCTAAAGGTGTGCTTAGATAGATATTTATAGCCCAAAACTTACAATGGAAAAAAGTATAAAATTAGCAATCTAGGCATTAACAAAAGGCATTCTCAAGAAATTAGGAAAAAATAGAAACTGAATCGAAAGTTTTAAAAAAGCAAACAATAAAGATATGAGCATAAATCAATGAAATACAAAAGTTTGGTTTTATAAAAACACTAATAAATAAACCATGATCAAGTTAAAAACAATGAAGAACAGACACAAATTGCCAATATCAACAATGAAAAAGGAACACCACAAGATAAGGATATGATAACTTAATGTATGCAAATAAATTTAAAAGTTTACAGATGAAATGGTCACATTCCTAGAAAACAAAAAAATTCAAAACTGACAGAAGAAACAAATATATAGGTTCCTGAAACCACTGATGAAATTTAATCCATAATTTATAACTTGCCCCCCTGCCACCAAAATACAGACTCAGGGGGTTCCTCATGTAAATTGTACCAACCATTTAGGAAGAAATAAAACAATGTTTAGAACAATAATTCCTGATGATAAAAATTAATACTTCCCACCTCATTCAATGAAGCTAGAATAATTCATAAATAGCTGAAAAATTTTTAAGCAAAATATTGATCAAATGCAGCAAATACATTAAAAAATGTACATCTGGATCAAATCTATTCCAGAAATGCAAGTTTGATTTAACATTTGTAATTGATCATTATATTACACTACCTTTACAAGGTAAAAGAGAAAAATAATGTGATCACTTTTATGGATGTAGTAAAAGATTTGTAAAAATCCAACATCGTTTCATAATGAAAAATCTTAGCAAAATAGAAATAGAAAGTAACTTCCTAATTATTACACAAAGTGTTTATAAACCTAATGGTAAAATGTTGAAAAAAAATTCCTTCTATAATTGAGAGTGAGACAACGATACTTCCTATAACTACATCAACTTCACATTATACTGAAAGACGGTGTAGTAAGGCAGAAAAAATATAAATGTATTATGAACTGGAAAGAAGTAAAATTGTCTTTTTTTTTCAAAATAGATATGACTGTATATGAAAATTTCAGAAGAATCCACAGAAAGTTGATTAGGATTAAGTAAATTAGTAATGTTAGGCAAGCTCAATATACAAAAAAACCATTTATATTTTTTAAATACCATCAAAAAAGCAGTTCAGACATACACCTTACAAAGCCACCATTTGTGGAGCTGAACGATTAATTTCTGTGCCCCCAGCTGGCAGCCCCATCGAGGTTAGGCTAGACTTAGTGACTCCTATCTAAAGAACAGGGGGGAATGGGCAAACAGGAGTTTTGCGGTGGAGAGACCTGGCGAACACATCCTTAACCAGGTGATGAAGGTGAACTTCACCACTGTTATCATGTGAATACTGTGTGTCCAGATACATGACTTCACCTCTCTGTACTCTTTCAAAAAACCCTTAACACTAGTCTAATAATGAGAAAAACATTGGAAGAACTCAGATTGGGGGACTTCACGGGGTACCTGGCTACTTAGTCCTCAAGACTAAGATTCTGAAAAACAAGGAAGACTAAGAAACTGACACATCCCAGGAAACTAGAGACATAGCCACTAAGCACAATAGGGTTCCCTGGATTTCTCTAAACCAGAAAGAGAATGGTTATGGAAAAGCTAATGAAACCCACATAGAGTCTGGGCTTTAGTCATGCAAACAGCCTGCACTCTGAGTCAAGAGTCTGGATAGAAGAGAAGATGACATTCACCAATGCCAACCTCCACCTAGGTCACCTGACCTCTGCCTGCCTTCTTACAACGATGAGAAGATCACTTCCTGTTAAGTGGTTGTGCGTTGGGTAGTTCTTCCCTGTATTTTCCTAAATACTCTGGATCACGAGCTGTCCTGTTCTGGGTGCTGATGGGCATGCAGGGCTGGGCGCTGGGAGGGTAACAGCAATGTCCTGCAATCTCCTGCGTGGATATCTTCCCTGAGACTGTCTCTGACTCTTCCTCACAATTATTCCCACTGCTGACGGCTTGGGAGCCTCGGCATCTCAGAATGTAAAATGGGTCAGAGCCAGTGCAGGATGCAACCTTTAACAGGACAGCTGTCAGGGTCGTGCAAGTGGCTTGCGACCTCTCTCAGAATGCGTATGTAATTCGGGCTGCCTTCTCTTTATCCTGAAAGCTTGTAAGCACCTCGTGTTGCTGTCAGATAGGAAATCCTGACTCATTTTTAACAGCGGCAGGAACAAAACATAATTTGGAAAGGAAGTCAAATTTCAGGATTATTGATACTTTGATCTCATCTGTAAGTTTTCCTTACTCTGAATGTCTTAAAAAGAGTTTTTTAGAAGTAACTGCAATACATGTCTTAAGGAAAAATGATATGCTTTTAAGATGCTAAAATTAACATAGTCATGAGCAGTGGCCTTGAAGTTAACATATGTCTTGAATATGTACTAATAATTTATTAATTTAACATGTCATGAATTAACATGTAGTACCTTGAAATGGCTGAATGAAGACTTCATTGAAATAAATATTCTAGGGGTGGGGGTATGCCCCTTCCATATGAGCTCCGTGTTATCAGAGAAGCAGCAGGAAGGTGTATGAGCAGTTGAGACCTAAGATCCAGTCAGAGGAATCTGCCAAGGGTCACGCAGTGAGTTACTAGCACACATGGGCGGGAGCACGTTTCCTCTGAGTGACCTCTAGATACAGCAGAAAGTATGAGCTTCCAATTATCTATAAATAATTGGCCACTGCCTGAGACAGCAAAGGAAAAATTCTCTCCCGTCCTAATCCTTTTTCTTCATCTCTGGTGATTGCTCCCTTTTTGCCCATAGATTTTTTTCTAGGCCTCATAAATCAAACAAGCAAACCCAAAAAATGAAAACTAAGAAACAAAACTTTACCTAAGAATTATTACAGTAGCTGCTGTTTAATGAGCGCCTCCTATATGCCATCTGGTACTCAAGTTTATATAACCGTCCCCACAAATCTCGAGGCCGACACCACTTCATCCATCTTGGGTGGATGCCTCTGTTGGGAGAGCACAGACACCCAGAGTCGGACCACTCTAGGTCTGAACTCCTGCTGACGCGGTTACTTGCCCCCCTCACTTCTGTTGTCTCTACAGTGGCAGCCACACCTGCTCTATGATGTGTATAAAGTAGGGAGCACGACTCCTGGCACAGGGTATCTAATTCATGACAATTATTATTTATGTTGCTGTAAAAAAATGGAAATTCCAGAGAAACGTTAACTAGATTGTTTGAAGCCATATAGAACTGAGATTTCAAGCCAAGCTTGTCTAACACTGTACTGTACCTACACACACACACACTAGCACAGTAAAAGAGAGACATTTTTACTATGTAAAATAAGCCCAGGGTTGACAGTCCAGACTGCTGTGGTGGCTCTATGATGCCTTTGGTGGCCCAGTCTCCTTGGTGCTTGGCCCCATCCTCAAGGTATCTTCATGGTCATGAAATGGTCACTGTGCCATCACCATGTTCAAAAAAGGGAAAAAAAGAAAGGAGCAAAGGGCAAGAATGGACGATGACTGTTAGATGACCTTAATATTTGGGTTCAAATACGCTGCCTGTCATTGTGCATTATGCCAGGTACTAAGACATTCCTAGTCCCCAGGCAAAAGCTAAGTAGGAAGCTTTCCCCATCCAGGGCTACTTTTCCTCATCGAGTGGGAGGAGGAAACTGAGAGTTAGGAACCAGGGTTTTTAATCATACTGTCCTTCTGAGTAAGCCAGTCCTCCTATATCTGTTTCTCCACCTGTGAAATGAGGAATCAGATCTTTTTAATCCCTGTCTCATTCACTTCTCTATGCCAATATTCCTTGCAGTCTCAGGAGGAGAAAGACAGAGTGCTCAGGCTGACCAGGTGGTCACAAGTCACACACCTGGCCACTGGCTCTCACTGTTCATTGCAGGCCTACATCTTGCTCTGTGCAATGGAGCTGGGAGCTGAAGTGGTCCCTGGAGCTCTCCTGTGCTCTTTTCTGCATCTCTCCACTTCCCCATGAACCTCCAAGGCCCCCACTCTTCACTGCTTGCAGCCAGCATGTGCAGGTCCTGGGACCACCAAAGTCCTGAAACTTATCCTCCTTTTTTTCTTCCCTACCACTGCCCTCCCCATGGCCCCAGCTCTCTGAAAAGATGAATCTAGTGAAATAGTCATCCTATGGTGTTAACAGCCGGCTGTAACTGACAAGGAACAGGGGAGGCAGAATTTAAAATTCCCTACTAAGTGCCGTCATTGCACTATTGCCATCTTCCCTCAAATGAATCTTCACATGAGGCTCACGGCAATATCCCCACTTTATGGATGAGAAAAAGGAGGCTTAGAGGGGGTAAGTGAGGTCATGGAGCTAATGTGATGCCAGAGTCAGGAGACGCGCAAGGGTCCATCTGATCCCCCAGCTCATGAAATATTTGCAACTTCAGGAAATATTTGTATTTCATTACACCCTGGTAGACACTATGGCAGCATTTCTGGCTCCCTCTCAAGGTTGAGGTATGGGACATTTTGTGCAGAAAGTCCTTTTCTTATACTGCAAGGTCATCTCTGGCCTGCTCCAAGCTCTGTTCTGATATTCAGCAGCAACGATTAGCCTCATTTAGTTTGGAGGGTGACACAGGATTACAGCTCTGTGGGTTTCTTCTCTCTCCTCTTCCCTGCTGGTGCCAATCAGGGAATGCCCAGGAACTCACTGCCAGCTGGCACACTGGCCTCAATGTCACTTCTGAATTCTAAACAGGGCATTTGCTCCCGCCACACAGGTACAGATGTCCCAACCTGGCTCCAGGAAAATGCTGTCAAGTCTCTGTGCTTTGATGCCTGCTGCGTAACTCACCTGAATTCATTGCCCCTTGAAAGGGATCTTTTTTTTCACCCCTCTGCAAAAAGACAGAGTAAAAACTAGTTTCCTAACAAAGAGACATAAAGAAATGTACCAAGGAAGGAGCTTACAGAGTGAGAAGAAATCAATAACTCTGAAGAAAAACAGGATGAATGTGACACCTGCAAACACATTTGTCACTGGCAGTATTGTCATTGTGGTCTAAAAAATAAGCAAATGAACGATTCCTGCTTGGGGAGGCCGTAAACAGCTAATTACAGAGAAATATTAGCTTAGTTCGGTCTCTGAAATGGGTTTAACACTAATTTTAAAAAGATAATTACAAGGTCTTCTGCAGGGAAAAACAGTCTGCAGTCAGAACAATCTGGAAAAACCTAGGTTATACAAGATTAAAGAGATTTCTTTACTTTCTTATTAAGATTTCTCAGTCTTTAGTATGTTAATGCACATTATGAATTTCCAAGAGGGGAACTACAGTATGCAGTAGTTTCAAGACTTCACAGCCTTCTTGGACTCCACAAGGCAGGTTCCGCCTGTTAGTCTCTATCACCAAACCATGTTTATTCCTTCCCCAGACCATGCTGCAGTTTGTAATTTATTTCTTCATTTACTGATTTGTGGGTCTTCCTCACTGGACTCTGTGACTACCCGGAGGCCTGGGGACGAGGCGCTGGGTCGGTTTCATCATCACAGCATCCCCGGCTTCTGGTGCCGGGTCTGACACGGAGACGACGCTGCATAAATATTACTTTAACTTTTTTTGTCTTTTTAAGTTTAACATGTATTGAGTGTTTTGTATGTCCTGCGCACTTTTCCAATTGCTTTAACTCACTTAATCTTCACATCGACCCTGCAGTGTAGGTACGATTCCTATCCCCTTATTATAGACAAAGAGACCAGGCTCAGAAAATGCCAATAACTTGCTCGAGATCATACAGGTAGTTAAATGGTGGAGACAGCATTTGAATACAGGCATTCTGGTACCAGAACCATGTTATTAGAGTAAATAAATGCCTCAGGTCTCTGTCCAATCCCAGGAGGGAAGCCAAAGTGAATAATTCCAGTGGTGTTGGCTCAGTGGCCAGCTAGGGCCCTTTCAATTGAGAGGAGATCAACTGGTGCGTTCTCACTGAGCCCTGACTATGTGGCAGACTCTGTTTGACACATGTCCTTTCATTTAATCCTCTCCGATGCACATCAAGCAGCAGGTGACATCACTGCCTTCCACCAAGGGGCAAACTGAGGCTCAGGGAAGTGAAGGGACCTGCCCAGTGTCACTGGGCCAGGGAGCGGCGGCACAGAGGTTTGCCTGATTCCAAAGCTCCTGGCCCGGTGGCCCAGCTGCTGTTTGGAGAACAGAGGTCTGTAGGGAGTTGTCAGAGCAAAGTCGTCCAGGTTCCTCCCACTTCTGTTGCCTGTGCCATGTCCCCATTCCAGACAGTCACATGGCATTGTCACTTCAGCCCTGATGTCGTACAGGTTCCTACCTGGGGATGGAGAGGCTCCACTCTTCATCTTCAGTTTGTTACCTGGCTTTTCTGATCTGGGTAATGGTGTGAACTCTGGAGCCAGAGCTCAGACCTGCTTCCACCGCCTTCCACCTCTACAGTCTCAAGTCATTTTGCTTCTTTGAGCCTTGCATATAATACTAGGTCCAACTCACTAGATCATGGGTATGATGAAATGAAAAGACAGGTAAAGTACTGTAGCTCACTGCCTGGCACATTTTAGACATCGATTAAGTAGTTGTTATTAATAACCACAAAGATGGGAGGAGTAGATGTGACCACGGCAGGCCCAGCACAATGTGGGGCAGCTGCATGATGGGACAGTCACCTGCCGTCCTTCCCGGGGCAAACCTCAAGGGCTTGCTGACACACAGGCTCTGGCAGGTCTGAGTGGCAGCCCTTGGAGCCCTTTTCCAGGGAAGCTCTGCTGTCTCCAGAAGACAGGTTGGTTTGTTGTTTCACCTGGCTCTTCTGGGGCGTGTACTGGGTCCAGGGCTTCTCAGGAGTGGATCAGCTCATTTAGTTTTGACACCTTTGTGGGCTCTGTCTCCAATTATGCTGTGAAGCATAACCTTCTAAATTTAAGACCCCTTTCTCCAACACAAATGCTGCTGCACCGGGGCATAGTGATTCTGTATTCTTGTTCAAAGACAGACTAGTAAGTAATCCATGGACCCAGTACCTACTCTGTCCTTGGCTGGGGGCTAAGCCCTCCTACACGTTACCTCATTTAATTCTCACGGTCTCCTATGAGGCAGCTGAAGCACCTCAGCTATAGTATGAGGAAGACGAAGCTTAAGGAGATCAGGTAATGTGCCCGGTCGTATCACTCCTGAGGGCTGGAGCCCGCCAACACCAATGCTCACCTTTGAAACATTATGCAATCCTGTTCCCACCACACACTTTTTCTCCCCAGAGATGGAGCATCTGGTTGGCTCTCAGGAATCCTGGGTTCTAATCTTGACACAGCCTCTAATTCATGTATCCTTCTCAAGCTATTTACCTTCTCTCAGCCCCAGGTGCGTATCAGAAAATTAACAGTGATAACAGTAACAACCATCTGTTGAGTCATTACCAGGCACACTCTAAAATAAATACGCTACATGCGTCACTTCATTTCATCCTCACAGACGAACCCTGGTCGTAGGCTGGGTTTTCAGCAGGCCTGGCTCTATCTCAAAGCTACTGCTAAGCAGAGCTGAGCTGCTCCGCGTTCCTGTGACCTGGCAGGTGCTGGTGGGCAGCGCAGCCAGGGACTGGGAGGAGAGAGTCCCAGAGCATGCAAACCTTGAGGTCTGGCTCACCTGCCAGTGACGCTGCCCTAGCGACCTTCACGATGCCCTTCAGGCGTGTGCTGGTTCTGTACCTGGCCCCGAGGGTGGTAGGGGCGTGGGAGTTTCCCCTGAATTTGTAATTTTGTTCTTTTTTGAAAAAAATCTTCAAGGAGGTTTTAGGGCCTCTCAGATGACCAGGGTCCCTTCTTTCTATTTTTGACTGATGTATACTGCCTTCCCGTGTTTTATTTTATTTGGATTTGTGTTTTGGCTTAGCCTCTTTGTCTTGCTGATTGAGATACTAGAAGAGGAAATATTTGGAGAGAGATTCTCCAGTGTTTTTCATACATTATTGTCGTCTCAATAACCCCGTAAAGCAGGTATCATGACTATCCTCACTTGACTAATGTAGAGACTGAACTGTCCCAAATTACGTAGTTTGCAAGTGATAGAATCTGGGTTTCCCTCACCTCAGAGTCCACTGTCTTGACTGACATTCTGTCTCTAGACCCTGAGAGGACTGAGTAAAAGAAATTTTGCATTTCTCCAATTAAAAAAAATTAAATACTAGCACTCGAGTATACAAGGTCTTACTGTGTTAATTTCAACTATTTCCAACTTACCATATTAGAAGTTAGGAAAGAAACTGGGGTAAATAAAAGTTAATGAAGACATGCATTGGAAAATTATATTTATTATTTATCATTAATAATAGCTACTCGGTTTTTATCTACCCAGTTGTATGGACATTGGACGGGGAAGAAATGTGTGGTAGACAAAATTTGAATGAATCTGAGTTCAAATCTCTGCTAGTTTACTAATCAGCTGTGTTGTCTTAGGGCAAGGTATTTTTCTGTTCTTAAATTTGCTTATCTATTGAGAAAAACGGCATCTCCCTCAGAGGGCTCTTATGAGGAACCATTTCAATTATGTACGGCACTTAGAACCAAGTATATGTGACACAGGGTGGACTCTAAGAATGAAAGTGGGGTCAGCATTTTGATCACTTATTCACAGATATTTACTGTGTCCTGTGTACTGGGCCTTTGCCAGGTGCTAGGGTTATTTTTAAGCAGATCGGCTGTTCAAAGACAGTGGCACTAAACCTGGCCAATCCACGGTAAATGTTAAGTGAGAATATCTCCACTACGGGAAAATTTTCTCAGAAACTTCCTACTGGGAGAGATTCACAGCTACCACCTTCATTTGCAAAAGTGAACACCTTCTCTCCATGAATAGCTACAGTTGGTTTTTTTCTCATATACATACAAGGGGGGATCCTCCCCCAAACGGAACTACCATCTGGAGGGCGAGCCCCTTGTAGTACAGGTTTCCCTTGCTAAGTGAGTGTTCTAGGAACCCATCTGCATCAGTGTGCCAGCTGGCATTGTGAGAGGCTGCATTCGGCTTCAGTGAATTTTTTTGGGAAAAGTCTTTCAAGGCATTTGCCCATTTCATGATGGGTGATTTATCAGCGCACCTGCCCACACCCCCACACTGCGCTGAGTGTTCAGCAGTTTTTGACCAAAAAATAGCATGGCCTCCCTGCCCCACCCTCCCTATTCACCTGAACTTGCCCCGAGCCACTTTTTTTATTTCCCTGGATGAAAAAAGTCCTCAAAGGGAAACATTTCGCCAATGTGGAAGACTGAAACAAAAAAGGTAGAAGCACTTTAGGCATCAAAATCAACGCATTCAAAAACAGTTTTGAGCAATGGAAAAAATGTCTCAATAGAGGTATTGCATCCAATGGAGAGTACTTTGAAGGTGACTTAAGTTTAAACATGTAAGAACAAATACAACTTTTTATAAATAAATCCTAGTGGTTTTTGAGGGTCCCCCCTCATATACTATATATTTCAAATTTCACAACCCCTCATAATCATTGAGTTTACAACAAAAAAAAGAATCAATATGAGATGTTTCAAAAAGGATATTTTGGAAAGAGATCTGCAGTTGTTTGGAGAAGTTCCGCCTGCCCTCCTCCCCTTTTGACCTGAATGTCATGATGCACGTTGTGACTCTTAACAAGATGTTGCTAAACTGGTTTCCAGTCTCTTGGCCGTATTCCTCCTGCCTTGAGAGCTACTGTGAGTCGCTTAATTAACTTGCGCCCGAGTTACCGTTCTGCTTTTGTTTGTTTCAGTTGCCTGTTCAAACTCAGGGCGTGTTCAAAGTGAAATCTAAGAAGACAGGCTGGGAGCTGCTATTTCCCCGCGTCCGGAATTTTTATTTGCTTGTTTTCTTCTCTTGGGGCAGACCCAAAAACTTCTTCCTGAACCTCATTAGTCATCTTCTACTATAAAAGTACTTTTCATTTTGCCAACGAATTAATAATACTATTTTTGAGGGGGAGAAAAGCCTGAAAGCCTAATAAGCCCAAAGCCCTTTGATCACTTGCTGTTACTGAAATAAAACAAGCCCAAATCTATAAGGCATAAATAATTCAGTCTAAGACCTTAATTGAGGCTGTTTCGTGAGTGAACAGACATTTAATGAATTTTCATGTTTTCCTTTCCTATGCTTATAATATGTTGACACATTTATTGTTTGTTGGGGTGGGAAGTATTTGGGAGGTTAGGGAGGGGGAATTAGCCAAAAGGAAGTATGGTTGCCTGATTTATTTATTTCTCTTTATGTAGAATAATATCCTTTGTAGTAAGAACTGTAGTGTATTACCCTGTGTAAATTACTTTATGTCAGTTTTCCTACCCAGTGGGAAAGGAGAAGGAGTGAGCATTAGCCTAACCACCTTGGCCTAGGGGGAGGCCATCAAGGGAGTTAGGTTAATGAGATTTATTAAATGCACTTTTAGTTTCTGGGCAAAGAAAAGGGCCTTTGAATGAAGAATGCCATTGTTTTTACATTTTTAATGTGAACCTAATTCCACCTTTATGCATATCTTTATAATGTGGTAACTCAGGACAGGGCAAGTCCATTAATTTGTGGAGACTAGCTCTTTTTTATACTCATGCTTTAAAATCTTAAAACCTGAGTGGGGCCCTGGATCTAATGTATTCATTGCTCACACACTGTTACTGTTCTCAGCTGTGGCTGGGGAAAGAACCTGAGGATATACAAAGACACACACGTTTGGCTTCCCCACCTCACTCCGCAACTGCAGAGGGTCTGGTGGGGCCCAGGGGATTCTGACGGCCATGTGAGGGCGGGGACTAAGGACCTGCAGCAGTGGTCCTCTACCTTCCATGTGCATCGGGATTTCCTGGGGCTCAAACGGCTGAGCCCCAGCCCCAGAGCTTCTGGTTCAGTAGGTCTGGGGGCAGAATCTGATTTTCACCAAGTTCCCAGGGGATACTCCTGCTGCTGATCCTGGCACCACACAGAGAATCAGTGATTTAAGACAAGGGGCAGCCTGTGGGCCAAGTCCAGGTGCCGGCTCTTTCTGGAAATAAATTTTATTAGAACACAACCATGTTCATTCATTGACATATTATATATTTACATGGCTGCCATTACAATATATGGCATAGTTGAGTGGCTGCAACTCTGTAACCCATACAGCCTAAAATAATTGCTATATAGGCCTTTATAAAAAATAAAAGTTTGCTAGCACCTCTTCTGGGAGAGAATTGTTTGATCTTGGGCATTTATTTGGGGATAAGGTGGTCAGATAAAATACAGGGCACCCAGTTAAATTTAAACTTCAGATAAACAAGGATTTTTTTTTTAATTGTAAGTATGGCCCAAATACTACTTGCATAAAACCACTGGTCTGGCAGTTTCCTACAAAGTTAAAGATGCATGTACCAGATGATGCAGTCATTATATTCCAAAGTATTTACCAAGAAAAACGAAAGATGTGTCCATACAAAGACTTATATATGAATGTTTATAGCAAGTAACAGACAAGAACTGAAAACAGCTCACATGTCTGTCATCAGGTGATGGGTAATAGGCTGCGGTGGGCCACGGGCCGCCACTCAGCAATAAAAGGAAACGAGCGCTCACTCATGCACGGCGTGAGCACGTCTCAACCTAATCATGCCGCGTGAAAGAAGTCTGACAAAACAGTATATGCTGTATGATTCTGTTCATGTGAAATGCTAGAAAAATGCAAACTATTCTCTAGTGACACAAAGGTGGTCAGTGGAGGTCTGGGGGAGCAAGGAGGGGTGGGAGGGAGAATCTACAAAGGGGCACAAGGAAACTTTTGGGAGTGATGAATGTGTTCATTATCTTGTTTGTGGTGTTGATTTCACGGGTGTATGCAGATGATAAAACAAATGAAATGGTACATTTTAAGTAGGGGCTGTTTACTGTATGTCAGTTACCTCTCCCTAATGCCATGTGAAAACTAGTTCACCCCTTCATCTCCTGGTCTCAATCGCTCCACTACCTCCAGGCTCTGATCTAGGAATTGAGGCTGGAGCAGATGCTGCCTCATTCTGGCGGCAACTGCACTGATCAGAACTCTTTGGAGCTGGGAGTCTAATTTCCCCTTTTAGATTATAAGGTTCTGAAGGCAGATTCTCATACTGAGATGCCCCCAGGGCTATACCCGTTGGTTTGCTGCTCCCTCATCTGCCACCTTACTGGCAACTCCAACCCGTCGCGTCCCGAGTCTATGCTGTGCAAGTAGAATCCTGCTAGTCTCCACCTAGGCAACTGACTGGCTCCTAGTCCTGCCAGAAATGTCTGCGGGCTGCCCAGAATCCCCAGCTCTCAAGCCTGGCCTGAGCCAACCTCAGGACATGCCACTGAAGGACTGACCTGCCTTTGCTGGTACCTGCACCTCCCCAGGGGCTTCTGCTGGCTTTCTCAGTAAAGTCCCCACCATGTCCCAGAGAGCAGAGCAAGAAGCCACCTTGATCTAATCTGTGTGAGAACAGGGTCTGAAGGTTAAAAATTGAAACTGGTGTCACTGAATTACTGTGACTTCCCTTGGTACACAGACTCCGCTTGGTTATCTGCCCTAACGTTTGGCAGGATCTGATGGGAGCAGAGTGTGTATAATCAGAGAGCGGTCTGTCCCGTCCCTGCCCCAGAGAGCAGCAGCTGCGGGCCAAGTGCGCATGGGGCCTCTCCCGCCCTGGCCGCCAATGAGTCAGGGAGCTCCAGGAGGGAAGACATTACTATATGGGAGCGGCCATTTCCCCACTATCTTTCCGAAACACTAATAAATTTTCCCCCAAGTCGATTTCTGCACAGTCTCATCATATGCTAAAATATTAAATAAATCAATATACAATGAAATGGTAGTTGCAAAAAAAGTCCTCATAAGTATGTGATGTGGTACATTCCTTGTGGAATTATGATGGAATAATCAGTCAATACTAATGCCTAATTAATTAAAAAATCCCCAGTCCCAAGAGTCATTCTTTCCCGCCCGCAGTTCAGTCACATATGAGCTGCCTGCAGCTCTTTGAGATCCCGAAGGAGACTGCCCCCAGCTCAGATAATGGACTTCACTGGGGGTCGGCTCAGCCAAGCAGAGCACTGGAAGTCAGTCACACTTGTTCTTCACAGGGACCATGGCCCCTTAAAAAGAGGAGCAGAGCCCATGGGCCCTACTCAAACCTGGGATGCAGTGGGACTCTGTCTTCCCCTTACCCCCTCTCCCTCCTGAAGGACTGCTGAGACTGCTCTACTACAGGGCCCAGCGCTCACTAGGGCAGACCCCAGGTCCCTTCAGGTGGGCCACACAGACTCCTGTCCCCTCCCAGGGCAACATTCATTGAGCAGATGCAATAAAAATGTCTTCCATGTGCTCTGTCCTCCAGCACACCCTTTGAGTACATTGCTATATTCAAGCCTCACAACCAGCCTATAAGTTACAGTTACTATTGCCACTTTACTGCTGAAAAAAGTCGAGGATCAAGCAGTCTACCTCTGCCTCTCAAACTTTACTGTGCACGTAAGTCGCCAGGAGATCTTGCCAAATGCAGACTCCAGTCTGGCTTGGGGCCGGGGATTCTGCACTTCTAACCTGTGTCACTGGCAGCCAAAGACTGGGTGGTTTCCCATGTTCAGTCAGAGCTGGGAGGGGACCCAGGTCTGTCTGACATGGGGCCTGGGCCCTTCCACTTGGCAGTAAGTCATGTGAGGCACGGGGTACTGTGAGGGATAAGGACCTGAGCTGCCCTTGGGGACTGCCCACCAGGTCAGGCGGCGCAAGGCACAAAGGGCAGCTGCCTTAGTCCTGGGAACAAACTGCTGCTGCTGGAAGCTGTGAATGAGGACAGAAAGAGTAATCCTGTCTGGGGAGCAGAGGGTCAGGCAGGAACTCGCAGAGCGCAGAGCATGGCCTTCGAAAAGAAGAGCTCAGCCCCAGGGGAGCAGAGAGTTGGCATCAAAGGACATTTCAGTCTGAGAGGGCGGCACAGGCAAAGGCTGAAAGCGGTGATGACGCCGAGAGCTTGGCCCTGAACAGCGAGAGCTCTGGTGTGGCTGGAGTGTGTCCCGTGCTCCCCATCTGCACAGAGTTTGGTTTTTGTCAACAATTTCTGGTGTCCTCCGGTCCTGAGTCCCTCCCACCGCAGGCCCTGAGTAAGTAGGTCAGGAGGGGTGGGCTGGGACGGCAGCCAGGCGCTGGGTGGGCTCCGGATTTACCGGCTTCTGTCTGGCTCTGGCCACCTGCCCATGCCCATGCCCTCCTGCTCCCCGCCTTCTCCGGCCACATGAGGCAGAGCGGAAGGCGGGACTGGAAATGTGCTTAACCTCTCTCTCCCCTGGAAATGGGTTTGGGGGCTCTGGGAAGCAGGGGGAGGGAGCCCACTGTCGATAAGGGTTGCCAACCCTGGCTGCATAGTAGGTCACCTGGAGGACTTTAAACTGTATGTATGTCTGTATGTATTTTATTTTGCTTTGGTGGGTCTGGAGAACCTGGCGTCAGTCTTTGAAATGCCCCCTAGAAGATTCAAACGTGAAACCAGGGTTTAGAAGTACTAAACTTATATGTACAAACTCAGAAAATCTTGGGGCAAAGGGAGCTGGCAGGATTCCTGGGAGAGGAATAAATATTCCAGACATTGGTACAGCTGGGAAAAGAAAACAAACTATGCTTCTTTTACAAAATGAAGAATTGAAACCAAAGAGGGTAAGAGGCGAGTGCCTAAACCACATGTAGTTTGTCAAGATTTTCGAAGACTAAATTTTGTTTTTAATAGTATTTATGGGTTACATCTGATTATATCAGAAATATGCAGCTGTTACAGAGTATTTGAAAAAAACTGTTTAAAGTGCAAAACAGAAAATAAAAATCTGACAACCCAGAGATAACCACCTTTATGGTATGTCTTCCTAGTCCTAAGCACAGTTGTAATAGACACACACCCACATGTAGCTATCAACATGGGACCGCACCGCCCACACAACTCTCACTCTCTCAGCACATGTCATGTTCATCTGGCTGTTAACTGTTCCCCCTACATCCCGAAAGAAATCCCTAAAGGCAGGAACTTCATAGGTTCACAGTCCTGAAGAGAGCATTGCTCGTTCACAGCATGGCCTGTCCTTCTGCAGGCCCCCTGTCTTTAATTACATCATGATCTGAGACCCTTAATAGAAGCTTCAATAGAAGGGGAAACCCCCAGCATCTAGGACAGAGCCTTCCACGAAGTAAACTAAATACTCAATAAATATTTGTTGAATAAAAGACTGAAATCGTGCATACTGACTTTATGTGATTGGGTTTCTTTTTGCCGAATGCTACCTGTTTTCTCTCTACTGAATATAAATGACTGGCCTTATGTCAATGTTAACTACTCTATTTCATCCTGAACATGACATGCTCTCACATGTACCCCCTCCCTCCTTAAAAGTGCTCAACACCCTGACCCTGAAAAGCAGAGAAAGGCCGTACATTTTTCCCTGGGTTAACTCGGAGCGGCTCTTCTCTCCTGTGTACCTGGGAAGCACTCCTGCTATGTAACTTACACTTTTGGCTGGGGCTCTCCTATAGTAATGATCAGTCAGATGTATTATCCCTGGCAATTTTGGAGGTTGTGGCCTCAAAAGGCTACAGAAACCACAACAGATGATAGCCTGGGACAGCCTGGTGGCAGTGGCCACATGAGTTGAACTGCCAGGGCTTACAAAGTGACACTGAACCTGTTCTGCAGAAGCCATCACAGTGGTCAAGAATATGAATTTCTGAATCAGACAAACATGGGTATAAAGCCCTAGCATTGCCAGTTCCTTTCCTGTGACTTTGAACAAGTCACCGAACATTTCTAAGCTTGTAAAGCGATGGCACAAGTGAGAAACTTACAGGGTCACTGTAAGGACTAAATGGGATAAATGCATCGCAAGGATTTCACATGGGGTCTGGAATATTGACAATATGCAACAATTATAGTAATTATTTAAATCATAAGTTAAGGCAACTACAGACAAGGTCCATTCTTGACATAAAGATGGTATGAAGTTTTTCAAATGGCCTCCGAAGACCTGTTACTTTTTTATTTCTTCCTTTTTGCCAGCTGATCAATATGGGATATTGATCAGAATAAAGAAAAAAAGAGACAAGAAGTTGGCCTAGAGTGAAAAACACTAGCTGCCTTGGACCCCGCCCTCCCCAGACGGCAGAGAGGGCTCCTTCCCCACTTCCCCGCCTCCGCTCTGAGTTTCATTTTCACTGCACCCAAGGCTTCCAGAAGGGGGAAAATAAAGCCCTGTATGATATTTCATCTAAGGTGAAAACAGGTTTCCTGGGATGAAACCAGTAATACAAGCTGTTTTTATTATGGGTTAAATTCTTTGCAGAGTCAATGTAGAATAAATTTAGACCATAACATTCAATAGCTAAAGAGCTACACAGACACTAAATTGAATAAGAATCTAATGTCAGGGCACTGCCAGTGAATGCGCTCTTTGTGCACGCCGCTTTCTCATTTGCTCGCTCGTTTCTTTCAGTATCGAACTGCCTTCATGTTGAGCCTTGCATCATTTTTCCTACCACGTGTGAACGCTTCAAAAGCAAAGCTCGGGGTCAGAAAGTGATGCAGATGAAGTGTTTGCTGGAGGGAGGCTGCTGATGCAAAGAGATAGAACCCTGCCAAACCTGGCTTTTTTCAGAATGGACTCGTGTTTGGTTAAGTCCACAGGGACTAATGTATTCACCACAAAACTAATTTCTCACTTTCCAATGAGATGAGAAATTAATAAGGGGGTCGTACATGTTCTTTTTACCTGCACCCCTCTCCCTCTGCACCTCCCTTTGTGGGAAGGCTAATAACGATCAGAAAGTGGCTACCCGAAGAGGGGAAAGAACAATTTATTCACTCAATAGCCATTTCCAGAACAGCTGCTGGGGGTCTGGCTCTGTGCAGCGCACTATGAGTGATAAGTCATGCCTCCCTCTTGCCATCACGTAATCCACAGCCTGTTGAGAGATATAAACAGAATAACAAGTATAAAGCAGTGTGGAATTTGTACAGGTGACGTGGGAAGTATACGGTGCTTTAGGAGCCCAGGACAGGGGCATATATCCCAGTATGGGGGCTATAGCAGAGGGGAGTTGAGAAAAGTCTGGAGACAGTGATCCTGGAGCTAGGACCTGAAGGATGGCTGCAAGGCAGCAGTGAAGAAAGAAGAGGGCTGGTGGAGAGTGGTAGGGACAGGGAGGCAGGGAAGGGTCCAACAATTCCTAGTTTTTGGGGTCAGAAACCATGTGCCTTTGGCTCTGCAGGGCTAGATGTTATTTCCACGGTAGAGACATACTGTAGTTTCCTCCAAGTCCAGAATGGCTTACCTTTGGGTACCTTTTCCTTGGACGTCACTAGGATGGCTAATGTCAGTGTCTCTCAGTATCACATTTAATAGTATCCCTTTGTTGAAAAATTAAACCGATCTCATTGGCCTGGAATATTTTCTCTTTGACTGTATCTATCCTGATCTATTATGTTTTGGTGTTTTGCTCATTTCTCAGAGGGCAATTTGATGCTTGTTATAGCCAAGTTTTTGTCCAGGGAACATATCCATTGATGTAGGGGGTAGGTATTACCCATATGACGATTTTTGAAAACTGTAAGGGAGATCATCCTAAATTTGAGCGCCAGTGAGCTGTAACAGGTCAAGAGCTCACTGCACGTAGTTATGTCATATTTTAGTGACACCACACTTTCTCTCCACAATTACTCATTCAATCTCTATTTGCTCACCGGTAAGTTTACTGGTTAGGTATCCTGTCCCACAGAGTAGAGACAAGATGTTAAGCGAAAGACAGATGAATCCATGGCCCTAATGGAATTCACAATCCAGTGAAGAAAACAGATAATAATCAAGTAATCAAAGACTTAAATGAGAAACTGAAACTTCGATAATGCTCTTTACAAACAGATTACAGAATGCTGGTTTCGGGGGCATGGGGAGCTAAGAAGAAGGAGCACAGGCATTTTTCATGTGATAGGAAAGGGGTCAGTTTCAGTCCAGGAACGGTAAGCAGACAAACTCAAATCAGGCAGGAGAACTGTGAAGGAGGCTACAGTTTTCTAAGAACCAGAAAAGGAGACAGGGCCTGACTATAAATTAAGGCTCAGCATTTAAATCTGAGGCTCAGGTGGAATCATTCTGAACATGTGGCTAAATCCATCAGTGCCCTATGTCTTAGGCAGGGACCTCAGTTCGTCAGAAATGGCAATCCTGCTCTCCTTATTTGAGGAAGGGTCTTTTCACCCTGGGAACTTTGGAAATGACCCTAGAGTTGGTAAAATGCATCAGATACGCCCACAGCACTGACGGGTCTGTGTCTGGCTTGGAAGATTTGGCCACCACCACAATCTGTGTGTGTGTGCTGCCATTTGTGATCGGGCTTCCCACCCTCTATCGGGAACACTGGGGTTGCTAACTGGGGGATTTGGAACCCTTTACAAGGCAATCATCTCCTAAGAAGTCTGGGGTTTTCTGCATATATATGACATTCTTGAACCTCTGTGACAAGTATAATCTTTCTTCAAAAAATATGTTTGGAGGTAAAATAAAATGTAGAACTTATAAATAAAAATGTGATTTCTTAACAACATGAGGACAATATAAATTGCAATCAGGTTTTCTTTCAGATAGAAACATAAGATGAAGTAAACCTCTTCTTTTCCAAGTAAACCTGGTGACATAGGAGGAAATTCTCAAGGACCAAGGCACTGAGAGTCCCCCTGTCAGTTCTGTTTCTCCAAGAGAAGGGGACTCAGGGACACCTGTAACATCAACACCACAGCCCTGTACTAACTAAAGAATGTCTCTTAAGTACAGATCCTTCTTTCCTGTTGTTTTCATATTTCCTCCTCTATGACGAGATAAAGAGTCCCAAGCTCTATATTTAATGTTAATTTTTTTGGAAACACAGGAATGCTGAGGAAAGGAACTTTCAAAGTGTAACATAAACTTTGCACATAAAATAAAACTTGCTTTGGTACCATTATGCCACCACACAGACCTAAACAAAGTATAATTCATATAGAGGTACTCAATATTTTGTACATTTTTATCATCAAATCTCTGTGTCTCAGAATCTAGAGGGACTAGGGTATAGTAAACCTGTTACATCAAAAGCTGTCCTATTTATAAAGAGTATTTCTTAATCTATCTTTCATATAACTCAAAATATGGTCTATATATAAGCCACTCCATCACTGTGCATTGAGTTCAGATAATACGTCCATCAGCATCATGGTAAGGCTCACATCTGGCACCAGGGCTGGTTGGAATCCTGACCCCTGCTCTGACCTTGAGATAACCTTCAGCAAGTCCTCTGAACTCTGAAGGCACCTTTCCTCATCAGTAGAACAATGCTGCAGTGAAACCAAGAGAGAACTGGGGGAAGTAGTCAAGGTGCTGTGTAAAGTGACGGGCAAAGTGTATGATGCGGAGTGGTTCCAAAAAAAATCAATTAATGATAGCTAATAACATTAACTATAATTATAAATAATTATTGGCCCCACCATTTTCAAATTCCGTTCATGTTCCACTAACTTCATGAAAACCTATACTCCACCAAGTGCCCATGGCCTTTCTTCCAGTTTCTGAATTCCTACAGGATAAGCCATCTGAATTACATGACAATTTTTTAAAATCATGTACTACAGTGACTTATTCTCCAGGTAATGTTATACATGTAATTCCTGTACTGTCATGAATTATTCTCCAGTAATGTTATATGTGTAATGCCTGTCACATCCCCAAGGAAGTCCTCCATGATATCTCTTAGGTCCCTTCCAGGCTTAACCAGATGAGCTTTGTGCTTTTCTGGTGTCCTGTGCCTTTCTCTCTACTGTAGCAAGTGATGCTGAATTATGAATTTTAATTTCATGTAAATAGCTTCCCTATTATATCTTCTTGAGGGCAAAGACTGTATCTCACCCATCTCGCCATCCTCAGGACTGGCACAGAACAAGAGCTAGGGAACTGAACTGTCTCATAAACATACTCATAAACGCCTAAGGTATGGGTACTACTTTCTCACTGTCTTTTGGCCACTCTCTGGTAAGGCTGAGTTCTCCGTTTAATGACGCCTCTTCCACTAGCTATCCTATCCGTGTGGGAACCATTACACAAATTAGGTGGGAGGTTAATAAGTGGAACAGGAAAAAAAGTTGGCATGTCAAAATAAATTTAGGGAATTCTTACTAAAATAGGTATTACAAAACTTCCCAGAATCTTTCACATGGTGGTATCAGTTGAGAGTCTTCAAGAAGGGGTGTTAAGTGAAACTCAGTGTACTTTCTATTATGGGTGTTGGGCGTGGGATCTTGTTTCTATATTACATTCTTTGAGGGACCAACATGGCCATGGGCCACCAATGAAATAATCCAGATTGGCTGGGTTATCGAAAAACCTCTGACCTTTAAAATCACTTGGGTTCTAATTTGTATGTTTCTCTGAACTAGAGTTGTGATGTGTTATGTGAATGGTGTGGTTCACATATGTAAATTCTACCTTTTTGTTTTCCTTCCCAGTTCTTATTGCCCCTTCCTTCATTCCTTCCCTCCTTCCTTCCCTCCTTCACTCCCTCCCTCCTTCCTTCCCTCCCTCCCTTCCACCCTCCCTCCTTCATGTCTTCCTTTCCTCCCTCCCTCCTTCCCTCCCTCCTTCCCTTCCCTCCCTCCCTCCCTCCTTCCTTCCTTCCTTCCCTCCTTCCTTCCCCCCCTCCTTTCTATCCTTCCTTCCTCTCTTCCTTCAGGACCTTTGTTTTCTCCTTCTCATTCCTCCTTTTCTTATCCTCTCTCCCTCTTTTTGTTAATTTATTTACTGTGGTTCCCCCAACAGACATACCATGAGAAAAGGAAGTTTATTTGACATTTTTACCACCAAAAGTCCAGGGCCTAGAACATCACCTCGTATAAACTAAGTTCTTGATATATTATTTAGAAGTGAAAAGAAATATCCCTCTTTGTGCAAAGTTTAAATAAATGCCCATTGGACATCAGCCTCAAATAATCTGCTTGCTGAACTGACCCATTATTTGACTTTTTAAAAGAAAATCACCTCATGTTTAGGCACATGGCATAGTGGTTGCATAAATCTTCTACTGAAATACTAAATCCGTTCCTAGACAAATTATATTTGCCAAAAGAAG
This sequence comes from Mormoops blainvillei, assembly GCA_004026545.1. NCBI lineage: Eukaryota > Metazoa > Chordata > Mammalia > Chiroptera > Mormoopidae > Mormoops > Mormoops blainvillei. The sequence continues at coordinate 29,434 of PVJD01008522.1, forward strand.
GGAAGCCCGAGGCCACACACGGGACTGAAGTACCAGTTCGGTTCCGCGAAGGCAGGGCCTTGGCAGTGAGCCAGCTGCTCGTAGAGGGAAAGGGCTCCTTTCAACAGAGACATAAAGCTGGGGCTCGTGGGCCCATGAGCACTGTGGGGAATTTCTATTTTGCTTAATTCCTTTTTCCAGTTTCAAATTGCATTCTGGGCTTTTTATAAGATGATGGATGGTAACTCCTTATTTATCTTGTCGGTAAGTCATTGAGTATTTGTCATTATCACTTAGGACCAACGGCCTGGTCAATCAGTGGATTAAAACACAATATGTGATGCTGCTTGTATCCTATCATGTTGCAATAAAACAGATAAGGTTTCAGAGACGGAATCCCCTGCCCTTTCAAGAAATTTCTCCTAACCTGTGGCTGTAAGTGACAGCACATATTCTAACATCTCAGGAAAACAGCCGAAGTAATTTCTTTTTGTGTCTCTTATTACAACAGCTTGCATGGCCAGGCAGTGAAACATACATGACTTAGATTAAAGGAAATAGCAGAATTATAGCTCAATGCCAGGGAAACAATTATTGCAAACAGGGACATTCACTGAAAGGTGTCTTTCTTTGAATTCGTCCTGGCAGGAAAAATGATGTAAGATCTCCTGCCAGGGTCCATTCCTTTTTTAATATCACAAAGGGAGAGAAAGCTTCTGGAGCTCGCCAGGAAAGCATACTTCTAAACAATACCTCTAGAAAATTTGTTTCTTCACCCAATAGTACATGTGTTTTTATCTTTGGGCCTCTCTAGATCTCTCAGCTTTCCTGAATTCTTTAATTGCTTCTACATGGTGAAATTTCTATTGGCAAGACTTAACTCATGATAATAGCAGGAGCACTACCTAAAGAAGGCCAGCTGTGGCCACCAAGGTCAGTCCCCATGGGTCCGAAAATGGGGACAGTGGGGGCGGGGGGGGCTTCATTACTTTGATTTAAAGTTGAATACACAGCAGGAAGTCTTGTTTCCTTATTTCTTAGTTAGATGGAGATGGGAAAGAGTTCTGCACACTACAACTTGCTACACTCAAAATCCATGTGTTTAAATTATGTTCCAGTTTATATTTCACAGATTGCAAAAAAAGTAATTTAGCCATTTTAGATTGAGGACCAATAGGACTGGTAAAACTATGAAATCCAGGTAATAAGCATCACTGATCAGAAGCATGTCATCTCCGGGTGATGACTCATTAGACAGGTGTCAGATTAAATATTCTACCTCCCAGTCTTCCCCCATGCCTAGGACAGTGTTGTACTGAAAGTGCCTGCAGACGCTTTTGAATTTTGTTTGCACAAATAAGTGAATGAGGGAAAGAATGAATGATGCAGCAGGAGAGAAAATGAGCGCCTTTAAGCTCAAGGCGGCTACTTCTATAGCTAGAGCCTATTGACAATGAAGCATGTGGCACTGGGGAGAATGTCCTTAAGTTATACGAGTTTATTGTTGAGAAGATTTTGCTCTACCTCAAAGGAACGAGTTCTGTGAAATGAAAACCTTATCTCTTTTGCTCACTACAGTTTCTAAAAGCTCTAATATGGTATTTTTTGAATCACTGAATGGTTTTGCATTGTAGTATTTCATGACAAAACATTCATTTTTTAACATTTTCTCCCTGTCCTCTACTTCTGAAAATGTCTGACACCCATCCTAAAGGCAATATGCTCCCAGGTCCTTTGCTGGAATCCTCAGCCTTACCTGCAGGAAACTAACGTGTGGTGTCCACAGTCAGCAGGGGACACTTAGGAATGCATGGCCCTCTAAAATTTTGAGGCTTTAATGGGAAAGGAGGTAGTGTAGACTTTTAAGATAAAACTAGGCAATCAATATTTTTACTGGTCTTACACACTAACCTCAACTTTTGGTCTCTCGAATTCCTTTTTTATTTTTTTCAGTTGCGCAGAGAGAGCAGACCGGGCAGCAAATGTGTCCACCTGGAAAATGGTGAACACTGAGAACCTGACAGAAGGGCAACCGTGCACATAACAGAGAAGGCAGTGCACCTACACTCCAGCAGCCTGCACCCGCTGGGGGAAGACACAGTTATCACTCAGGCACACAGGAAGTAAGGTGAAAATAATCACAGGGCAATCTGTACACAGGACTGCAGTTTGTGTTTAAGTTTTCTTATGACAAAACTAATGCATGAGTAATGTAAACACTCTGAAGGGAAATAAGAGGATGAAAAACAAATGGTAGTGCCATACTCAGAAATTTTAAATTATTAATATTTTGATATGTTTCCCCATCATTTTTTGTGACCATCAGCATGTATGTGTGAAGATAAGAATCAGGAGTATATCCATCTTACTTTTGTAACCTGTTTTTTTTTTCACTGAGCATGATGATGTGACTATTTGTCTGCATCATTCATTCTAACCTCTTATTTTAATATCCCGTCACTGGGAAGTGAAGTGTGGCTCACAGTGGTTTCAGTGCAGTCCCCTCACAAGGGCCTTCTTAAAGCATTTTGCCCACATTCAAGGCCGCTGGCAATGTGAAAACTCAGGGTAGCCTCCAAAGAGCCCACCCTAGGATGCAGGTCCAAGACAGCCCTATAGCCTGGGAAGATCACAGCTTTCCACTCTGGCGCATCTCGTTTCATGTCTGTATCTTGATGAGTTCTGTGCTTGCTTCCATTGTGACTTGTCCTCCTACCGTTACCCTAGGCAGGCCACCCAGGCTTCTCTCGGTTCTTCTTGTTAAGGGATCATTATTTATGAAGAGTGGCTAAAACTGTATTCAGAAGTTGTCCTATACTCCATTAATTAAATTCAAACATATGTAACAACAGAACCGTTCTCATGTTGAGTTATGACATGATCACACCCATTATATGTGCTGAGTCTCTTAGACTAGAATACTGGCAGAGTTCTGGAGAACAAGGAAAAAGAGGGAAGGACAATGGTGTTAACAGTATAAGCATAAAGCTTAGTCTTTAATGAGTTCCTTGTTCAGTTTTTCTCACCATCAAAGTGCGTTTTCATTCATCATCTCACAACTTCCTTTAGTATAATGAAGAACGTGTCTGGTCTCTGTCCCTGGTTTCTGTACAGAGTTTCTAAAACCCTTGCAATTCCATGAGCAATAGAAGCCAGCACGCACAGAGGGTTGGGACTCAGGTCAGCCCAACCTCTGGGGAGAGGAGGGGCCTAAAGGCTGACTTCAATCCCGTGGTCACTGATCGAATGAATCATGCCTACATAATGGAGCTCCAATAAAAGCTCTGGATACCAAAAAACTATCAACATTTTGTGGCAGGTGAATATACTGATGTGAGGTGGGGGAGAGAGGCAGGAAGACACAGCCTGATTGCACAGAGAGGGCACAGAGGCTCTGTCTTACCTCCCAGGCCTCACCCTATGGGTGGCCTTTTTAATAAAACTGCAACCACAGGCGTTGATTTCCTGAGTTCTGTGAATGGTTCTAGGAAATTCTCAAACCTGAGGGCCTGGTAGGAGCCTATGGATTGGTATCCGGTTGGTCTCCTGAAGGGCAGGCAGCCTACAGATCCCCAGCTGCTAGTTTCTGAAAGGACAGTCTTGCTGTGGGTGATGCCCTTAAACCTGTGGAGTCTGATGCTGACTCCGGGCTAACCACAGAATTGAATTGTATGACAATATATCCAGTTGGGATGGAGACAAGAATGGTTCCCATCTTTTGGATGTAGGAATTTTGCTTCCAGTTTTCCAGGGGAAAATGCTAACGTTTAGAAACATTAAATAATTCTCATTGAGAATTTAAACTCAGATCTATGCAATCTTTCTACCTTATGCCAACCTGCTATAATTCCCACTACAAGTAGGACAGATATTACAACTCAGATACTCCAAGTGCTTATCCCAGTGCCTTTGCTGAAAATGGTGCTGAAAATAGAACTACTAAGGGAAACATTTTTCTGGTCCTGGGCCTTCGGTCTCGTTAGTGTGACAAGTATTCAGGGCAATTTTATTTTTCAAAATAAACCTGCAAGTGCTCAGACAAAGGTGACTGTGCTGGGATGCGGCCTGCACAAAGAGTTTTCTCATGTGGCAAAAAGGTTTCCTGATTTCATCTAAGGAATGAGAGGTCCACAGTCTTGAGTGATGATAATTACTGAGCCCGTGATGTTCAAGGCCACTGTGTTAGGCTCTAAGGATACAGAAAGTAGAAGCTGAGGTCCCTGCCTCTGATCATCTAACAGCCCAGTTAAGTAGACAAATCAAAGCAGAGCAAGATGATTAATTCGGACAAAAATATATCATACCAAGAAGACATTCCTGAGGGTTAAAGTGATTGTAGAGGCTTCCTGTAGGAAGACTTAAAGCTGGGCCTTAAAATAAATGCAGGATTTTAGAAAGAGTGACTTCCAAGACTGGAGTAGAGTAGTGCATATAAGGTGCCTAGGACAGTGTCTATAGTAAAAATGATAAGGATGACAATGACCATGATGGCAATTTAAGGAATTCTGCAGCTTGTAGTCACTCTCCTTATTAGAGTGCCCAGGAATAAAACAGTTAAATAAATGTTTTGAAATGAAACACACATTATTTAATTTTGTTATCAAAGGCCTTTGAATTAGAGACTTTTGTAGCTAGGAGGAAAACTTGTTCCGACAGGAGGGAGAAGCCAGTTACAGTGAAATATCCCAAAGCCTGAGGTTCATAAAACGAGGAAAGGGCTGAATGTGATGCAGCTTTAAGCTCCTTAGGTCACCATTCCCAGAGAGTGTTAGTAAGATGCTAAACCAGGTGTCAGGCCAGTGTCCCCAGACTGTGGTGGAGAACCACCTTCTTCTTCCCTCTGAACACTGTGTGGCTCGGGGGGGATCCACCTACACTTTGTTTCACGACCAGGCCCTGACAGATTTACGCCAGTCACAGCCTCCTTTTACCCTGACAACGATGACTGACTCAAGACAGGCATGTGAACAAATCTGAGCCAGTCAGAGAAAGGGCACCTACAGATCTGCGCAGGAACAACCAGAGGGGACCCTCCCTTTTTCCTCGTTCAGTACAGCTTAAGGCCAGCTGTGAGCTTGCGGCCATTTATGAACACACAAATACATACATACATATACGAGAGAGAGAGTGCACGCATGCAAGGGCGATAGTTGGGAATGGAGACAGAGGCAACATGTGGAGCCTGAAGACGAATCTGATACTATAAAGGGCAGAGCAAAAGAGAAAAACTGGATCCTGGTTACATCATACATGTTTTGGATCAAGCATTGCCTAAACATAGAAATACTCTGTAACATTTCAGCTTTGTGACCCAAGAACTACCCTTCCCACTCTTATTTTTCTTTTTGCTTAATTTTGTGGTCTTTTTCTCTCTTTACAACCAAAATATTCCTAAATGGTGATGACAGACAAGTAGGCTCTGAGATTATCTGCTTCAATTTGCTGCCTGAGAATACCCACACCAAGCATTATATTAACCATTTCTGTAAAACAAACACTACCACTGTTTTCTCAGCAGAATTCACTATGGATATTTGCCATTTCAGCCTATACTTAGAACTATGACATAAGAAAATCTGTCAAATCTAGCACATCATAACGATTCCTGCACAAAGGCACATTCTAATGAGGTTTTATGTTCAAAATAGAAGTTCATCAGTTAAGATAATTACGTTTGGAATACGGGGGTCTGTGACACATAGAGCCCTTTGGGTCTCCTCAAATGAGAGTCTCAGTTCAGAGTGGGAGCTGCCACGAGGAGGGTGGAGCAGCCAGGGCTGAGAGGGCAACATGCTTGCCAAGGGCCGCCCTTGCCGCTTCCCAGATCCTCGCACTCACACACGGCATCTTCATTCTTATTTTTGCCATCAAGGCCCTAAGGCTGTGATGGGAAGAATGGAGGGCTGCTCGGAGGGACAGAAAGGACCATCGAAACCACCTCGTCCTCACTGGCACCTCCATAATTACACAACAACAAAAACATCTCTGAACCTCTCTAGGTCACAGTATTTCCACCAGTAGGAAGTGACTCTTGTAAACCAGGTCATTCTATCTTCAGAGGACCTCTTTCTCCCTCTGCCTCTGCCCTTTTCCATGCTCCTTGCGAAGGGGAAATAACGGGGGGTATAAGGAGTCCACTGGTGATTCCATAACCAGACTCAGCAGACACTCAGATTCACACATTATATCTCCCCTCGGTATGCAAAAGCCCCACTAAGCCCTGATAAAGAGCCTCCAGGGGCCTCGGCAGAGGAGGTATGTGGCATTCATACCCAACCATATCACTGCTCACTTTAGATGTACATGTACTGGCACCATGTGTGAAATACACTGCCAGACTGGATAAAAGGCAAGACCAACTATATGTAGTTCACAGGAAACATACTTTAAATATAAAGATACAGGCAGGTTGAAAGTAAAAGGGTTGAAAAAGATATACCATACACATGTAAGACATAGGAAAGCTGGTATTGGCATATTATATCAGTATTGCCATATTATATCAGACGAAGTAGACTTCTGAGCAAGGAAAATTACCAGAGGAAAAATAAGGGTATTTTATAATGATTAAAGGGCAATTCAATGACAAAATATAACTATTATAATACATAAGGATCAGCACACATGGATCGATTGTATTTGTATTATTCTGGTAATAAACAATTAAAAAATTAAATTAAATTTATAATAGCAACCAAAATATCAAAAACCTTAAACTAAACCTAATGAAAATATGTAAGAGCCTGACACTGTAAATTATAACATATCTTCAGAGAAATTAAATTAAAATCAAAATCAAAATCAATGGATTGGTATACAATTTTCATGGATCAAAAGCCTCAAAATTGTTAAGGTTTCTCTTCTCCCCAAATTGATCTGCAGCTTTAATACAGTCCTAAGAAAAATCCCAGTAGGCTTTATTAAAGAGAATAGCAAACAAAGCTTAAAACTTATATGAAAATTGAAAGGGTCTAGAATAAGGAAAAAAAAATCTGGAAAAAGAACAAAGTTGGAGAACTTATATTCTATAAATTCAAAAGAAAGCTACAATAATCAAGACAGTATGGTATTGGTATGAGATAAACAGATCAGTGGGAAAGAATGAAGAATGCAGATATAGGTTCATACATACATGGACCATTAAATTTCAAGGCACAAAATCAATAGGAAAAAAAAGCTGTTTAACAAATGATGCTGCAATTACCAGATATATGCACTGGATAAAAAGAAATCTCAGCCCCATTTCATGCCATACACAAAAGTTCATTTGCATTAAAGCACATTTTAAATGGAAAAGCTTAGAGAATAAAACTTCTAGAAGAAAACACAGGAAAAAATATCTTTGTAACTTGGAATATGCAAAAGATTTCTTAGCCAGAACATAAAAAGCACTCATAATAAAGGAGGGGTGGGGTAAATCTGACTTTAGCAAATTTAAATTTTTCTGATCATCAAAAGACCTCTTTCAGTAAATATATACGGAAGCCACAGCATAATAGAAAATATTTCCAAACACATTTAAGAAATGACTCATATCCAGAATAAGAAAGCAACCCAACTGAAAAAAAAAAAGGGACAAAAAGCTTGTACAACTGAGACTTTAAAAAAGAAAATAAACACATGGTTAACAAGGTTCCACACATCTCTGATCAATATAAAATGCAAATTAAGCCACTATGAGGTATCATTTCACACACACTAGGACAGCTAACATAAAAATGACTGAAAATAGCAAACACTGGCAAAGAGGGACAACTAGACTTTTATACATTGCTGGCGCAATTTAACATAATACAACGTTTTTAGACAAGCATTCAGCAGTTTCTTATTAAAGTTAAATATTTATTTACCCTTTGATCCAGAAATTCCACTCCTTGGTACAGACCCAAGAGACATCAAAACATAGGTCCACAAAAATACTAGTATGAGGGTGATCATAGCGACCTCATTCATAATAGATAAATTTGGAGGGGGGGAAAGAAAAGCCATTAACATGAAAATAAACAAATTTCATGAAATAAAACACTGATCAGCAGTGAGAAGGAACAAAAGAACATAAAAGTGTTATTTTTTAATGCTATATCATTAAATTAAGAACAGGATTTAGAAAAGTGGTATGTGATGACAGAAACCAGAAAATCATTGCCACCAGTGCGGGGGAGGGTTAAAAATTGGAAGGCTGCATGAGGGAGCTTCCCGGAGTGATGGAAACATTCCACATCCTATTTTGACTGGTAGTTACAACTGTTAAAACTTAACAAACTGAACACTTAAGATTTGTCCATTTTATTTCTCATAAATTATACCTCAATTTTAAAAAAAAAAACTGCTGTTCTATAACAAAATGATACTGTGACAGCACTTTACAATTTAATTATTTCATACTTCTACCTTAAGATTATAATAAAGCCTAAGGAAATGCGATAAAGAATAATATGTAACCTTTGCCACTAGTGAGTGAAAACACAGCAGGGAAGGCTGCATGTGTACAGGCACTGGATCCCAAGTACATAAGACCTGTTATCTCAGCAGCACGGCAGGTACATCGTTGGGATTCAAAAGGGGAAAATGGAAGTGTAATGCTAGGTAGCCATGAAAATAAATAAGGTATGATATAGAATAATCTCCAAGATACAGGCTAAACTGAAGAAGGGAAGGAGCAAAACAATATACTTGCCGGTACACACAACTATTTATGGAAAGGCATTCAAGAAACTGGAAACACAAAATGCCTCTGGGGAGAACAGAGAGGGCTGGATGGGGAGGAGATATATTTTCATTGTATGCCCTGTTGGTATTGAGGTTTTTCTCTTTTTTTTACCATATACAACCATGACTTTAAAAATTTAACAACAATCAGCAAACCAACAAATAAAAAAGATGTAGATGTTGCTTCTGGTTTGGGGCGGGGTGTGAGTTGGGGAGGTTCAGCAATGGTTTGATGAAAGAATGGGCAATCGAGTTGGGTCTTACACAATAGGATGAGCCTGGGGTGGAACTTAAGCTTAAGAAAAAAATGAATGATAACAGTCAAATTTCCCAGCCTTGAAAACCAGTAAATAGCTCAAGATCTTTCCCTCTGCACCCCGTATGCCAACAGACTTCCCTGTGCAATTCCAAAGCCAAGGAAGGAAGGCATGCTCCCTTTCCTGGAGCAGGCTATCTTAGGGACAGTGTGTATTTTAAATGGGTTGCCTGTTCTGATCGAAATGTTTGATGTAGGCAACATTTTGTTACCTTTTTGGCATCATAGATGGACAGAAAAAAATAAATCCACCCAGCTGCTCTTAAATTGCTTCTCAGTATGCAGTTCACCTCCCCAGGGCATCTGCTCTGATGGTACCTCTGCCTGAGGGACTGACCCTGCTGCAGACTGATCAGCAGGGTAGGAGGGGCCTGAGGGAGAGCCCTGGGTGCAGCGGCCTGCCTCTCCTCCTCCCAGTGTCAGTCCCAATGAGGGGCTGTCAGGGATCCTGCAGATTCACTTCTGCCTAGTTCCCTTAAAAGTGCCCCACTTTCTCATGTAATTTTTGTCCTGTGTAAGAAATTCCTGGAAGTTTCTGATATAGGCATGGTACTGTCTCTGGTGTCTTGTACTGCTGCAGGTTTTCTTCTGTTTTTAGATTGTTTTGGTCTTTTGGATCAGTTGATGGGAGGGGATGGAGGGGGTTGGATTTTGAAACTCAAGTCACCATTTTTGCTAGACGTCAGCCTGAGTTATATTAACTTCACAGAAGTGAATAATACCAGGAACCTGTCGAAAACTGGCTGGGTGTTTATACCTTTCAGGCAATTAATCTTATGCTGTATTAGAATTGAAAGAGAGAGTGTTTGAGTTGCGGAGATAGAGTGCAGATCCAAGCTCTACCAGGCCGTGAACCCTTCTGAGCCTCATTTCCTCAGCTGTAAAATGAAAACTGTAATAGCATTGTCCTCATAGAATGGTTATGAGGGTAAAATGAGATAGTGCATATAAAGCTAAAGCACACTGCCTGGTGTACCAGAGCTGCATAAAAATATTTTAAAAAGATAAAATTCCTCTCTGATTGTGAGATGTGGTGACTAAACTCAAATGCTTCCACACAGGTTCAGGTTTCTCACACCTGAGTTTTTCCAAGAATAGCTTTTTGTAAAAAAAAAAAAAAAAAAAAAATTTCATAAATTGGATATGGTCTAATCTTAAAAGCAAGAAAAAAGAGCCTAGAAGGCTGTATCCTAGCTGGGGCACAGGGCTTTGTGGGGAGCCAGACCCTGTGGGAGCCCCAAGCCCTCTGATTCTCACTTTTCTCATCTATAAAGTAAAATCCATTTTCATCAAAATTTCACAAAGATGCATTTGGCCACATTCCTACACATGTGTAACTACATTCCTAGGTTATGCTGCTGCGGGCTTTTCTTAATAAATGGGGGGATTTGTGTCTTCCCAAGTCTGTCCTGTGTCAGATTTACATGTTATTATCGGAGTGCACAAGGTACAGGCCCAGGGTTATGGTATGTCTCTCTCTCTCAGGAACATTTCCTTCAACAGCAACAGAGAGGCAAAGCCTTCTTTTTATATAATTCTCTAATGAGAAAACAATTTAAACTGGGGAACTTCTCTGCATAGTAAATTGGACAGGCTCTGGGACACACTGGAAACATCGTTCAATAAGAGAACGGAAGCTGTTCTGTGTCATGGAAGCACATCAGTTAGAACAAAAGGCTCAGGACAACTGACAACCAATATGCCAAAACATTTACCACAGGATCAATCTGGAACATACCTGTCCCTGATCCTTCCCAAAAGCTACCCCTATGAACTCTGTTCAAAACCCTCGAGTGGATTCCCACTGTCCCCAGAGAAAACAGCAAGCCCTCGGCCTGCCCAGCAAGTGCCTGCATGGTCCGGGCCCTCCTTCCTTCTCTAACGATCCTGCCCTCACTGGCTGTAGCTCAGTCACACTGTCCTCTAATGGAACAGGCTTCCACTGCCAAAGGGCCTTGGCAAATTCTGTCCCCTCTACTTGGAATGCCCCAGCCAGCTCCTCTTAGTGCTTTAGATCAGAACTCAGTGTTTTAGTACCATTGATCATTTTCATAATTCCTAAAATTATAATCAATATTTAATTGTGCAATTAATTTATTAATATTATCTGTGTCTAACTTTACCATTAGAGCAGAAATTTCATGTGAACAGGTATGTGGTCTAGTATACTGCCCATTCTCTTAACGTTTACACCGGCAAATATTCAATAAATAATCACTGGCCATGTGACTAAGTGAAAACTTGTCCTCTATCAATACCAGAAGCTTGGACTATACATCTCCAACTGCAACAAATCTTTGAGCAGAAACTCATGGGTCACTTGGCCCCATGACAGCTGGCTGAGACAGACTTCTATAGTATGTGTGGTATGTTGTGTGTGTAAAGAATGCTATCTATGGATCTACGTTCTCACCCTTCCCTCTGTTCTCTCTTTCCTGGATTTGCATCTGTGTTCCCAGGTCGTCTGCTGTGTAGCTCTTTGTTTCTTCAGTTCGCCCATCATGTGCCTATTACTGGTCATTTTTGCTTTTTCTCAATCCCCTTCCATAGGACAGGACTCCTGTGATTTGGCTAACTCAGAGGCATTCATATTTCATGGCCCAGGCTCTTTATGTGGTGGCTCTCTTACCTCCAAAGTACTTCCCCGACAACATATTTAGGATTTGTTACTCCTAGAAAAATATTTAAATGATAGATATTTTTCTCTCACAGTGCAAAGATGTACTATTCTTTGTTTTAGGCCATGAACTTTAAGGTAAAAAGAACTTTTTTTTAACTCTGCAATGAGTTGAAGGAGCCTCATGATATTTTCTACTAAATATACCACAGCTATCTTTAATAATCCCTTTTAAAAAATAATGATAGGAGAATCCAAGATGGCAGTGGAATAGGTAGGAGCTACGCTCATCTTCTCCCAGGACCAAATTGGAATGACCGCTAAATTATAGAACAATCAACCTGAATAGCCAGCTGAAGACTAGTTGAAACAAAAGTCTTATAACCAAGGACTTACAGAAGAAACCACACAAAGGCTGGTAGGAAGGGTAGAGGCACAACAAGGGCTGGCCCCACACCCACATGAAGCAGCTGAGAATGTCAAGGCATATCTCAGCTGCAAAGGTTCCCCTGAAGAGCAAGCATTCTCAACCCCATGCTGGGCTCCCCAGCCCAGAGCAGCAGACATGGGAACAGAAGCCCATATAACATCTGGCTGTGAAAATCAGTGGGGATTCTGTCTGCCAGGGAGAGTCAGGAATCTGCTAGAAACCAGCACAAAAAAAAATCACTGTTCATATCAAATGGGGGTAGGGGGAGCTTGAGTAGCAATACTTATATCAGAAAAAAATAAGCTTTAATAAAAGACAAAGAAGGACATTACATAAAGATAAAGGACTCAATACAACAAGAGGATATAACCCTTTATTTATGCCCCCAACATAGGAGCACATAAATATATAAAGCAAATACTGATGGACATTAAGGGGGAGATGAACAGTAATACAGTTATAAGAGGGGAATTTAACACCCTGTTGAAATCAATAGGTAAATCTTCCAGATATAAAATAAACAAGGAAACCCTGGCTTTAAATAATACACTAAACCGGATAAATTTAATTGATATTTTCAGAGCATTTCACCCAAAACCAGCAGAACATACACTTTTCAAGTCCACTGGGAACAATTTTCAGAATACATGTTAAGACACAAAGTAAGTCTCAATAAATACACAACGATGAAAATCATATCAAGAATCTCTCAGACCATAAGTTATGAAACTACAAATCATTACAAGGAATAAACTGAAAAAGCACACAAACATGGAAGCTAAATAACATATTTCTAAATAATGAATGGATTAACAATAAAATCAAAGAAGAAATCAAAAGATACCTTGAGACAAATGAAAATGAAAACACAACAACACAAAATCTATGGGACACAGTGAAAGCAATCCTAACAGAAAAATACATAGCCCTAGAGGCCTACCTAATGAAATAAGAAAAATCTCAAATAAACAACCTAACCTTAAAACTAAAAGAATTAGATAAAAACAAACAAAGCCCAAAGTGAGTAGAGGAAAGTAAATAATAAAGATCAGAGCAGAAATAAACAATCTAAGGTTTAAAAAAAAATTGATAAAACCAAGGACTGATTCTTTGAAAAGATAAACAAGACTAAACAAACTTTAACCAGACCATTAAAAAAGAGAGAATCAAAATGACTAAAACCAGAAAAGAAAAACAAGAAGTAACATCTGACACCAGAGAAATACAAAAAATTATACAAAAATATTGCAAATAGCTCTATGCTAACAAATTGGACGATCTGAAAGAAATGAGAAAATTCCTAGAACTACAAAACCTTCCAAAACTGAATCAAACTAACAAACCAAAAAACAAACTCAAAACAGACTGATTACAATTAACAAATTCAAAACAGTAATCAAAATCTCCCAACAAACAAAAGTCCTGACCCAAATGGCTTCACAGGTGAAATTTACCAATCATTCTAAGAAGGTCATCTATCCTTCTCAAACTATGCCAAAAAATTCATGAGGGAAAAAGACTGCTAAGCTATTTTATGATGTCAGCATATCCTTATTCCAAAACCAGATAAAGACACTACAAAGAAAAAATAATTATAGACCAATATCCATGATAATAGATGCAAAAATCCTCAACCAAATATTAACAAACCAATTTCAGCAATACATTAAAAACTCAGGCAACATTATCAAGTGGGATTTATTCCTGGGATGTAAGGTTGGTATAATATCCACAAACAATTAACGCAATATACCACATAAACTAACTGAACAAAAATCGTATGATCATATCAGTAAAAGCAAAAAAAAAAAAAAGCATTTGACAAAACTGGCACCCATTTACAATAAAAACTCTCAGCAAAGCGGGAAGAGAGGGAATATACTTCAATATGGTAAAGGTCATATGTGACAAACCCACAGCCAGCATCATACTCAATAGGGAAAAGCTAAAAGCATTTCATTAGGATCGGGAACAGGACAGGATGGCCAGTTTCACCACTCTTATTCAACATAGGACTAGAAGTCCTAGCCACAGCAATCAGACATAGAGCAGGAATAAAAGACATCCAAATTGGAGAGAAAGAAGTAAAAATGTCGTATCTGCAAAGGACATAATTCTGTGTATAGAGAGCCCTAAACGTTTCATAAAAAACTACTAGAACTGATAAATGAATTCAGTAAAGTAGCAGGACACAAGATTAATACTGAGAAACTGGTTGCATTTTTATACACCAATAATGAACTATCAGAAAAAAAAGAAAACAATCAAATTTATAATTGCCTCAAAAGAATATAAAATACCTAGAAACAAATTTAACCAAGGAGGTAAAACGCCTTTACTTGAAAAATTATAAAACACTGAAAAAAAATTGATGATGAAACAAATAAGTGAAAATCTAAACCATGCTCATAGATAGGAAGAATGAACGAATGTCATTAAAATGTCCTTACCACACAAAGCAATGTATAATTTCCACAAAATTCCTATGAAAATAATAATGGCATATTTCACAGAGCTATAATGAATAATCCAAAAATTTATATGGAACCACGAAAGACCTCGGATGGCCCAACAATCTTGAGAAACAAGAACAAAGTTGGAGGTATCATGCTTCCTGATATCAAACTATACTACAAAGTTATGGTAATCAGAACAGCACTGCCCAGGTAAAAAATAGACACACTGATCAATGGAACAGAATAGAGAGCCCAAAAATAAATCCACACCTACATGGGCAATTATCATTTGACAAAGAATATATGGGGTGAGAACAGTCTATTCAATAAGCAATGTTGAGAAAAATTGGATACATGTAAAAACATGAAACTAGACCTTCTTATACCATATACAAGAATAAGCTCAAAATAGATTAAAAACTTATATGTAAGACTCAAAACTATATGCTCTAAGAAGAAAACAAAGGCAGTAAAGTCTGACATTTCTCATAGCAATTATTTTTTCTGACATATCTCCTTGAACAAGGGAAACAAAAGAAAACATAAAACATGGGACTACATCAAACAAAAAGAGATTGCACAGCAAAGGAAACCATCAACAAATCAAAAAGACATTCACCAATGATACATGCAATAAGAGGTTAATATACCAAATTTATTAAAAACTGTAACACCAAAATACAAACAATCCAATTTATTACTTATTTTTTTAATCCTAACCTGAGAATATGTTTATTTCACTGATTTTAGAGAAAAAGGGAGAAGAAGAGAGGGGGTGAGAGAGAGAAACATTGATGTGAGAGACAAACACCTACTGCCTTCTTAAAGTGCCCTGACTGTGGATCGAACCCAGAACCTAGGTATGTGCCCTGACCAAGAACTAAATCCCCAACATTTTGGTGTATGGGACAACACTAAAACCAACTGAGCACGCAGGCAAGGGCCAAACAATCCAATTTAAAAATGGGCAGAAAACCTCAATAGACACAATTCTCCAAAGAGGAATACAGGAGGCCAACAGACATATCAAAAGATATTCAATATCACTAATGACCAGAAAAATGCAAATTAAAACCACAATGAGATAACTCCTCACACCATTTAGAATTGCTATTATCAATAAGTCAACAAACAATAAGTTTTGGTGAGGATGTGGAGAAAAGGGAACCCTTGTGCACTGTTGAGTGGAGTAATGATTGGTGCAGCCCCTGTGGAAAAGAGGATGGAGAGTTCTCACAATGTCAAAAAATGGAACTGCCTTATGACTGAGCGATTCCACTTCTGGGTATATTACAGAGTAAGCCAAAACATTAATTCTAAAGAATACAGGTACCGCTATGTTCATTGCAGCATCATTTACAATAGTTCAAGATATGGAAGCAGTCCAAGTGCCAATCAATAGACCAGTAGATATGAAAGTGGTGGTACATATATACAAAGGAATATTACTTGACCATAAAAATGGAATTTTACCATTGGCAACAGGTTGGATGAACACTAAGTAAGGTCAGTCAGATAAAGACAAATACGATATGATTTCAGTTATATGTGGAATCTAAAGAATGAAATAAAAGAAAACACAAAATTGAAACAGGCTCATGGATTCAGAGAACAAACTGACTGTTGCCAAAATAAAGGGGAATTGAGAGACTGGGTGGCAACGGTGAAGTGATTAGGAAATACAAATTGGTAGTTACAGAATAGTCACAGAGATGGAAAGTGCAGCATAAAGAATGTAGTCAGGTCAGTCTAGATGGAGGCATAGAAAGACAAGTCTCACTTCATTGCACAAGCATAAGAAGGGACACCAAGGAAAGACGAAAAATACCCAGAACTACACATAAGTCTGACAACCAAGGATTTAAAGAAGCTATATTCAATCAGATGGGTAGGAGGGGTAGCGATGGGGAGTTGGGGCAGAGAGTACTTGGTGTGGCAGCAGCGAGCTTGGCAGAGAGGCAGAGGGGCAGCGACACAGCAGTGGCCGACAGAATGGGCAGCCCCACATTCATGTATGGTGGGTAAAAATCAGGGGGACACCTTGTGAGCAAACGAGCCCAGCCCCAGGCCAGACCATGCAGCCCAGGGTTCCAGAGCCAGGGCAAAGAAAGCCTCATAACTTCTGGATGTAAACCCAGTGGGGGGTGGGGCAGCAGGAGAAACTGCCAGTTTCTCAGGACAGCCTAGAATGTATAAAAAGCCACCCAACCTGGGAACCAGAACCAGGACAGCAGCTGGAGGGGCAGCCAGTCGCATACGGCAAGTGGGTGAAGTGACTGGAAACAGGGAGAGGGCCAGGCAAGCCCCCAGAAGTCAGCCAACAGTGGAACTGTTCCTCTCTTTGACACCCGGCTCCCACAGAACTACAGCTGCCCCACCCTGGTGGATACCCAAAAATCTGCCCCACATGACTTAACAGGTGCACTAAAACGGAATCAAAGAGATTCTACCTAGTTACACAGACACAGGGAGGCTGCCAAAATCAGGACAAAGAACTATGGCCCAAATGAAGGAATAGAACAGAACCCCAGAAAAAGAACTAGTGATGCAGAGATAGCCAACCTATCGGAGACAGAGTTCAAAACACTGGTGGTCCAAATGCTCAAAGATCTCACTAAGTACAGCAAAAGCCTAAGGGAAGAAATGAAGGCTCCACTAAGGAAAATAAAGAAAAATCCACAGGAAACCAACAATGAAGGGAAGGAAGCCGGGATTCAGATCAATGATTTGGAACATGAGGAAGAAATAAACATTCAACCAGAACAAAATAAAGAAATAAGAATTCAAAAAAACAAAGAGAGTTTAAGAAGACTCTGGGACAACTCCAAAAGGGCCAACATCTGGATCATTGGGATGCCAGAAAGAGAAGAGGAAGAGCAAGAAATTGAAAACTTACTTGAAAGAATAATGAAAGAAAACTTCCCTAATTTGGTGAAGGAAATAGATATACAAGTCCAGGAAGTACAGAGAATCCCTAACAACTTGGATCCAAAGAGGATCACACAAAGACACATGATAATTAAAATGCCAAATGTTAAAGATAAAGAGAGAATCTTAAAAGCAATGTGAGAAAGGCAGGGAGGTACCTACAAAGGAGTTCCCATAAGACAATCAGCTGATTTCTCAAAAGAAACTTTGCAAACAAGAAGGGACAGGCAAGAGCTATACAAAGTGATGAATATCATGAATATCAAGGACCTACAACCAAGATTACTCTATTCAGCAAAGGTACCATTTAGAATTGAAGGGCAGATAAAGTGCTTCCCAGACAAGGTAAAGCAAAGGAGTTCAATATCACAAAGCTCCTATTATATGAAATGTTAATGGGGCTTACTCAGGAAAAAGAAAATCAAAACTATGAACATTAAAATGACCACAAACTAATAACTATCGACAACTGAATCTAAAAGACAAAAACAAACTAAGCAAACAACTAGAACAGGAACAGAGCCATAGATATGAAGATTATTTGGAGGATTATCAGCTGAGAGGGGAAAGGGGGTGAACAGGGGAAAGGTATAGGGATTTAGAAGCATAATTGGGTAGTTACAGAAGAGACAGGGGGATGTTAGTTACAGAAGAGACAGGGAGATGTTAGTTACAGAAGAGACAGGGGGATGTTAAGAACAGTATAGGTAATGGAGAAGCCAAAGAACTTACATTCACAACCCAGAAACATGAACTAAGAGGAGGGTGACTGCAGGAGGAAAGGGGGGAACCAGGCAGAAGGAGGCAAAGGGGGAAAAACTGAGACAGCTGTAATAGCATAATCAATAAAATATACTTTAAAAAAAGAATATAGTCAATATATTATAATGATAACATATGGACCCAAGGGCGTACAGGAAAAATTAGGGGGAGCATTTTGTGAACTGTATGATTGTGCTGTACAACTGAAATGAATACAGAGTAATACTGAATGTGAACTGTCATAAAAATATATTTATTCTTAAAAAAGGAATATTAATCTGAGCTAAAGGAGTTTTCCTTTATCATATATGAAGTCCTTTTGAAAGTCATATAACTTCCATTCTGCAGGAGAAAAATAGTAAAGCTTTGGCCTCAGACATATCCAACTTTGAATCCTAGTACATCACTGTGCGAAGCTTGTACTGGAATTGGTATAGTAAATCATGGCACCAAATACATCTTGGCTATTTAGAAATAACAGCTATTGTGATAACTGCTCATTCATTCAACAACATTAAAGTGTCTTCTAAGAACCAAGCCCTGTGTAAGGCACAGAGAATACAGCCAACCTCATGGAATCCCAGTCTTCATGGAGACAAATCTTTTCAGTTCTTGGTATTCAGCGAGAGTGCAGCTGGTGGGAAGGGGCTGGAGCTTGTTTCAAGAGCAGAGGTTATCCCCTCGGCTTCCTTACGATTCCTGACAGCGCAATCTAATGAGATCACATAAACCTCAAAACTCAGTGAAGATGAGTCAGTCTCCTCGCTGGAGAAATCCTTAGGGCAGAAGAGGAACCCAAAGCTGTCAGGGGACAGCAGGTTATTATCCTGATGTGAAGTGGTTGTTATGGTGGCTGCTGTTGTTGTAGTTGTTGTTTTCTAACCATCTTGCCTCTTAATGATTATGGTAATAATGTTATACCACACTGAAATTATACTTTGGAAAAAATGTAGTAAGATATTGTCAACACCTGTACCATTTTTGTAAGAAGATAATTATCTCCCTAAACCTGTTGGCTCAGTAGGGCAATAGAGCCAAAGCTGTTTCCTCTCATTGAAGATTAAAGCACAGCTCAGTCGGCCAGGTTTTTATTCTTCCACAGTAGTAAGGTATGCGTGCAAAGAGCTGGCAAGTAAGAAAGGCAGGGATTTAAATGCAGTTTCCAAAAGGAAGATTCACTCATCTAATAGTAACTGAAATTGTATAAAATTTTATTTAGAAAAGATGTGCCTTAAACTACTGGATAAGTATGGGGCTAGATATCCAGTAAATATCCACGTATGAGACATTTTGAGTAAATTAAACCTGTAAGTACACAAGAGGAGGTTCGGAACTTAATGTCATTCTATTGTTAATTGCTTTTATTTTTTATTGTATTTTTCCACTACCATTTAGTCGCTTTATACACCCCTCCCCGAACAATTGCCACACTGTTATCCAAGCCCATGAGTTCTTTTTCCTTTTTGCTCAAACCCTCCACTCCTTAACCTTCCCCCCGCCTTAGCTGTCAGCCTGCTCTCTACCTATGAGTCTGTCTCTGTTTTGCCTTTAGTTCGGTTTGTTCATTAGATTCCCCATATGAGTGGAATCGTATGGTATTTGTCATTCTCTGACTGGTTAATGTCACTTAGCATAATGTTCTCCAGGTCCCTCTACACTGTCACAAGGGTAAAATTTTCTTATTTTTTATGGTCAAGTAGTATTCCATTGTATAAATGTCCCATTGTTCTTTTATTCACTTGTCTAGTGAGGACACTCAGGCTGCTTCCATATCTTGGTGATTGTAAATAATGTAGCAATGAACACAGGAGTGCTTATGTTCTTTCAATTACTGTTTTGGGTTCCTTCAGATACATTCCCAGAAGTGGGATCACTGGGTCAAAAGGCAGATCCATTTTGACCCATTTCCACAGTGGCTGCACCAGTCTGGATTCCCACAAACAGCACAAAAGGGTACCCTTTTCTCCACATCCTCGCCAGCACTTGTTTGTTGATTTATAGATGATAACCATTCTTAAAGATGTGAGATGATATCTCATTGTGGTTTCAATATGCATTTCTTTGATGATTAGTGACGCTGAGTATCTTTTCATATGTCTATTGGCCACCTGTATGTCGTCTTTAGAGAAGTGTCCATTCAGGTCCTTTGCCCATTTTTTCAATTGGGTTGCTTGTTTTTGGTTTTGAGTTTTGTAAGTTCTTTATAAATTTTGGATATTAATCCTTTATCAGGTGTACTGGGAAAAATATTCTCCCATTCTGTGGGTTGTCTTTTTATTTTGTTGATGTTTCCATTTGCTGTGCAAAAGCTTTTTAGTTTGATGCAGTCCCCATCTGTTTACATTTTCTTTTGTTTCCCTTGCCTGGGGAGATACATCAGATAAAACATTGCTACAAGCAATGTCCAAGATTTGCTGCCTATGTTTTCTTCTAGGATTTTTGTAGTCTTGGGTCTAACATTTAAGTCTTTGATCCATTTTGAATTTTTTTCTTGTGTGTGGTATAAGAAGGCAGTCTAGTTTCATTTTTCTACACGTATCTGTCCAATTTTCCCAACACCATTTATTGAATAAACTGTCTTTAGGTCATTATATGTGCTTGCTTCCTCTGTCGAATATTAATTGACTATAAAGGTATGGGTTTATTTCTGGGCTCTCTGTTCTGTTCCATTGATTTATGTGTCTGTTTTTATGACAGTACCATGCTATTTTGATTACTATGGCCTTAGTGTCATTTCATATTAGATAGCGTGATTCCTCCAACTTTGTTCTTTTTTCTCCGGATTGCTATTGCTGTGTGGGGCCTTTTGTGGTTCCACATAAATTTTTGAAATATTTGTTCTAGTTCTGTGAAATACATAATTGGAATCTTAATAGGAATTGTGTTGAATTTATAGATTGCTTTGGGTAGTATGGACATTTTAATTCTTTCTATCCATGAACACAGTACGTGCTTCTATTTATTTGTTATTCAGTTTTCCTCCTCAGTGTCTTACAATTTTCCATTACAGGTATTTACATCCTTTGTTAGGTTTATTCCTAGGTATTTTACTTTTTGTGAAGAAATTTCCCTTTCTGTTAGTTTGTTATTGACATATAAAAATGCATCCGATTGCTTGATATTAATTTTGTATCCTGCTACTTCGCTGAATTCATTTATCAATTCTATTGTTTTTGGTGGAATCTTTGGGGTTCTGTAGGTACAGTATCATGCCATCTGCAAATAAAGACAGTTTTACTTCTTCCTTTCCAATTCGGATGCCTTTTATTTCTTCCTCTTGTCTGATTGCTGTGGCTAGGACTTCCGGCACTATGTTGAATAAGAGCTAAAGCAGGCATCCCTGTCTTGCTCCCGATCTTCAAAGGAACGCTTGTAGGTTTTGCCTGTTGAGTATGATGATTGCAGTGGGTTTGTCATGTATGTCCCTTATTATGTTCAGGTATGTTTATTACCAACTTTGCTGAGAGTTTTTATCATAAAGGGTGCTGGATTTCATCAAAAAACTTTTTTTGCATCTTTGACATGATCATGTGATTTTTATACTTCATTTTGTTCATTTATTGATTTGCTAATGTTGTACCATCATTGCATTCCTGAGATAAATCCCACTTGATCATGGTGTATGATCTTTTTGATGCACTGCTGTATTCGGTTTCCTAATATTTTGTTCAGGATTTTAGCATCTATGTTCATTAGGGATATTGGCCTATAATTTTCTTTCTTTGTAACGTCTTTATCTAATTTTGGAATTAGGATAATGCTGGTCTTGTAAAATGGGCCTGAGAGCCTTCCCTCCTCTTGAATTTTTTGAAATAGTTTGAGAAGGAAAGGTTTTAGTTCTTCTCAGAATATCTGGAAAAATTCACCTATGATGTCATCCAGCCCAGGACTTTGTTTGTTGGGATTTTTGATTACTGTTTCAATTGCACTAGGTATAATCTGTCTATTCAGATTCTCTGATTTTTCCTGATTTAGTTTTGGAAGATTGTATGTTTCTAGGAATGTATCCATTTCATCCAGGTTGTCCAGTTTGTTGGCATATAGCTGTTCATAATGTTTTCTTACAATCCTTTGTATTTCTTTGGTGCCAGAGCTATTTCTCCTCTTTCATTTCTGATTTTATTTATTTGGGTCCTCTCTCTTTTTCCTTTTTTTGATTAGTCTGGTTAAAGGTCTGTCAACCTTGTTTACCTTTTCAAAGAAACAGCTCTTGGATTCATTCATCTTTTGTATCTTGATTTAGACTCTATTTCTGCTCTGATCCTTATTATTTCCTTCCTTCTACTCACTTTAGGCTTTATTTTTCTTTTCCAAATTCCTGTAAGTGTGAAGCTAAATTGTTTATCTGAGCTTATCTTTTTTTTTTTTTTTGAGATAGGCCTATAATGCTATGAATTTCCCTCTTAGGATTTCTTTCCCTGTGTACCACAGATTTTGGATTGTTGTGTCCTCATTTTCATTTGTTTCAAGGTACCTTTTGATTTATTCCTTGACTTTGTTGTTGACCCATTCATTGTTTAATAACATGTTCTTTAGCTTCCATGTCTTTGTGTCTTTTTCAGTGTTCTTCTTGTGATTGATTTCTAGTTTCATACATTGTGGTCAGAGAAGATGCTTGATATGTTTGCAATCTTCTTAAATTCACTAAGACTTGTTTTGTGCCCTAACATGTGGTCTATCGTAGAAAATGTTCAATGTGCACTTGAAAAGTATGTATATTCTGCTTTGGGGTGAAATGCTCTGAAGATATCAATTAAATCCATTAGAGCTAGTGTGTTGTTTAAGGTCTATGTTTCCTTATTTTCTGTCTGGAAGATACATCCATCCAAGTCAATGGGGTATTGAAATCCCTGACTATGACTGTACTTCTGTCTATCTCTCCCTTTATGCCTCAAGATTTGCTTTACATATTTACATGCTCCTATGTTGGGTGCATAAATTTTTGCTAGGGTTATGTGCTCTTGTTGGATTGTTCCCTTTATTATTATGTAGTGTCCTTTTTTATCTCTTACTATAGCCTTGGTTTTAAAGTTTATTTTGTCAGATATAAGTATTGCTACCCCAGCTTATTTTTCCTTTCCATTTCCAGGAAATATCTTTTCCCATCCCCTTACTGTTAGTCTGTGTGTATCTTTCAATCTGAGGTGGGTCTCTTGAAGGCAGGATATACATGGGATTTGTCTTCTTATCCATTCAGCTACCTTACGTCTTTTGATTGGAGCATTTAAGCCATTCACATATGATTATTGATAGATACGTATTTAGTACCATTTTATTGATAGACTATTTTCCTCTTTTTTTCTTTTTCCTTTTTCTTCTTTTTCTTAAAGCAGCCCTTTAACATTTGTTGCAGTACTGGTTTGGTGTTGACAAACTCCTTTAGATTTTTCTTGTCTGGGAAGCTCCTTATTTCTCTTTAGATTTTAAAAGATAGCCTTGCTGGGTGAAGTAGCCTAGGTCCTTGCTTTTCATTACCTTGAATATTTCACACTATTCCCTCCTGTCCTGAAATGCTTCCACTGTAAAGTCAGGTGACTCTAATTGGTGCTCCCTTGTATATAACTACCTGTTGTTCTCTTGTGGCTCTTAGGATTCCCTCCTTGTCTTTAAGCCTTGCCATTTTAATTATGATATGTCTCAGTGTAGGCCCTTTGGGTCCAGCTTGTTTGGGACACTCTGAGCTTCCTGGATTTGTGTGCTTTTTTTCTTCACCAGATTAGGGGATTTTTGGTCATTATTTTTTCAAATAGGTTCTCGATCCCATGATGCAGATGTTGTTACACTTCATGTTGTCCTACATGATTCTTAAGATCTGCTTTTTTTTTTTAGAAAATGCATATTATTATTTTTTAAGATTTTATTTATTTTTTGAGAGGGGAATGAAGAAAGAGAGGGAGAGAATCATCAATGTGTTGTTGCCTCTCATGCGTCCCCTACTGGGGACCTGGCCAGCAAACTCAGGCACATGCCCTGACTGGGAACTGAACCAGTGACCGTTTGGTTTGCAGGCCAGCACTCACTCCACTGAGCCATACCAGCCAGGGCAATCTGCTGATTTTATTTTTTTTATTCCTTTTTATTTTGCTGCTCTGCTTGTGTGTTTTTTTCTACCTTCTCTTCCCAATCACTGACTGGATCATCTCCTTCATCTAACCTACTGTTTAATCCTTCCGGTGTATTACGTATTTCAGATATTGCATTCTTTATTTCTGACTGGTCCTTTTTTATGATTTCTATGTCTTTTTTCATGCTGTTGAGTTTTCTTATAATCATTACTCTAAACACTCTGATAAATGGCTTGCCTCCATTTCATTTCTCTCTTCTTCTGGAGAATTCTCTTGTTCTTTCATTTGGGGTCTATTTCTCTGTCTTCTAATTTTGGCTGCCTCTTTGTGTTTGTTTCTATGTATTAGGTAGACCTGCAAGATCCTGGAGCACACCTTTGCCAGAAGTTGCTTATGACTGGTCCTGGGTAACCTGTTTGGAGCTATCAAGTGATTCACAGCTTTCGGCTCCCTCTGCTGGGCCTGTTTGTATGCAGAAAGAACCAGGCTGTGCACCAAGGCCAGCTCTCACCAGCACTGGGGCTAGGAGAGGGTCTGCTCCCAGAGCTCCCAGAGATCCTCCTTGGTTATTAATCAGTGATATAGCCTCAAGCTGTACTCAGCAGCCTGTCTTAAGCTCCACAGGGTGGGGGAGAGTAATTCCTTTCGGCGGGGCTATTGCTTCCCCTCAGGCCGATGCCAGTTGGGGAGAGTTCTCTGCCTAAGAAAAATGGCTTCTGCAGTATGGGGCATGACTCAGCACAGGGATCCTGGCAGCTGTTTCTTCAGCTCTCTCCCCAGAGACACCTGCCCCAGGCTCTCCTCACACATCTCTAGTCCTCTCGGCCATCCCTCTGCTGGGGCCCGGGGTGCGTGGCTGTGAATGGAATTTTGTGCATTGGCCCTTTAAGAGGCCCTCTGTCTCTAGCCATCTCTCCCAGGTAGACAGAAACCCTGCTGTATTTGGGTTCATTTCCCAGCTCTGTTGCTGTAGGCTGGTGAGCCGAGCTGGGAGTTTAGGCCCCACATTTCTCAGGGAGAACCCCTTGGCCACTGAAATATCCCTCCAGAACTTCAGCTGCCACCCATGGGAGCCCAGCCAGCCCTTTCGTGCCTCCTCTGCATTCCGTACCAGTCATGTTAAGGTACAGTTGTTTCTTCTGTCTGTCCTTGGTTATAAGGCTTCTTTCAGCTAGTGTACAGTTAGTTATTCTGGATGACCTCTACGATTTGGTTATAATTCCAGATCAGTCCTGGGAGGAGGTTAGTGTAGCTTCCACTTATTCCTCTGCCATCTTGTCTCTCCCATTAATAGTTTTTAATTTAAAACAAATCACATGCATATAAATTTTGAGTAAATTAAACTTTTAAGTACACAAGGGAAGTTTTGATACAGTCACGCAATTATTGTTTTTAATAAACAAAACCATATCCCTTATATTTATTTCTTTTATGTAAATTCAGAATTACCTAAGTATTAACATTTTTGAGATTCAGAATTAAATTTCTAAAAATAAACAATTGGAAAAAAACTTATGTATTAAGTGTGTTTTTCCCTGAATGGTGTTATCCTGTGTTTTTTACTTTTGAAGTATCTTCATGCCTTTACATATTCCAGCAATAATAAGCATGCATACTCTTTTTATTATGATTAAAAGATTGTAAATATAAATATACATACACATGACATTTATTTTTATAAATTACTGTAAACTAATTTTGTATTAATATTTTCAAAAAATGTAGACCCTCGAGTAGACTCAAAAACAGGCTAGGAGTCACCTAACCTCGTTTCCCAAACTTCACTCATTTGTACAACTTCATGCTTTTTTTGCCAAAATCTGTGCATGACCTTTATCATGTATATTTTAAATCTTATCTTTCTACTTCAAAAGATTAATTTAAAATGAAAATTTGTATCCCAATTTCAACTCAAAAATTATCATAATTTTCAAGGAGAAAAGAAAAGCATAAAATAAATATAATTAACATAATAACATTAAATTCTAGCCAAATACCATTGCTTATTCAAAGGTTCGGATCCTGAGGTTTGTTTACTTTTGTTTTAAAAGGAAGAATAGCAGGAGTTTAAGGGAATACAAAATAACCTAGCACCAAACTGAGAGTTTCTCTCTGTAATAATTAAAAATGCTGAAGTAGAACAGGAAAGGGAATTACATGATGAAAGTGTGAATCTATATCAATCTTGACGCCCCTGCTACTCACGAACATTTCCTGTGCCTCCCAGGGTTTGAGGACTCTCAGTCTGAACCAGCTCAGGCAAATGGGTGAGTACAGTGCTTCTAAGACTCCAGAGCTGCAGAGGTCACCATTCTGTTCATAATGTTTTACGAGGATTACTGAGGTGGTCACATTTCTCAGTAAATCCCAGTCCAGCACTCCAATATATCCTGATTAGGGACAATCGGCTGTATAGTCACCACGTTGATGGCTCACCTGTCCATCACTTTCTGAGCACCTACCCTAGACCTGGCTCTGGGATAATGACTGGAAATACAAAGGTGAGTAAGATAATTCCCAGCCCCCAAGAACTCAGGAATGGAAGATCAGGGCTGGGACAGGAAGGGAAGCACTTAATGACAATGCTGTGATGAGAATCACACGCAGGTCTATGTCATACACTGTTGAGATCACAGGGCTGGAGGACAGATGGATCAAAGGAACACGGCAGATTCCTTAGTGAAAAGTGCAAGATCAGCTAATCAGTGATGTAAGAACAATGAATCAGCTCGCAGAGGCAGGTAGGTCTTTCCCATTTAAAACAATGTATTAATTTGCATTTCTACCTGTTCAGGGACCTGGGATAATAAGGATTAAAGTGAAAAAATACACAGTTTCCAACTCATATTTCCTCAGTGGTTACAAGAAAACCTGCCCTGCCTGGTGAATCTTATAATATGTAGAGATAGATAAAAACATTTGCAGAGGAAGAATATTCTCCACAATTTGCTAGTTTTAAAACTTATATCGGATCATGTTACTTCCTTGCTTAAAGCCCTTCCTGGGTCGATCGCTGTTCTCAGAGGAAAACCCACAGTGCTCCCCGTGGCCCAGAAGCTCTGCCCTTGGTCTGCAGCCCCATCTCCTGCGGCTCTCACTTGAGCTCACTGGGCTCAGGCCACCGGGAGCTTGGCTGTTCCCTCTGCCTGGAGCGCTCTTCCTCCGGGGCTTTGACTTGTCTGACTTGTAGGAAGGGCAAGCCCACCTGAGACTGACAGCAGCCCAAGGGGAAGTAAGCAAAGCCAAGAGATCAGGAGAGGGGGTTCCTGCTGATGTCATAGAGCAGCCAGGCTGTGAGGTGTCTGACAATAGAGACTGCCTGCTTCACCCCTGCTGTGCCCTGGTGTCTGGAACAGGGCCAGTATTCTGGGTGCTGGCCTTCCCCGCCGCCCCCACCACTGCAAACTCTCATGTGTCACTGTTGGGAGTTCCCCTAATAAAGCTGAAGTACTACACCACTACGTGCTTCTCAAACTACAGGACGCCCAGCCTCAATTTTGTGCAGAGGATGAAAAACAGGGTATGCAGTACATCTTTCTGGAGTATCAAGTTTATTACAAAATTTGGAAAAACCAAGTACTTTAATAAGAACCCCCAAAAACATGGGAGCAAAGGAGACCAGGGGCGGGGAGAAGGGTCCCAGGAAAAACAGTCCAGTCTCTGAGGTTTCATTAGGTGGGGGCTGAGGGCTGAACTCACAGCGAGGGCCATCTCTCCTCTTGTTGCCCAAGGGGCTCCAGGCCGTCCTCCCAGCTCGGCAGATATCCTGGATAAGGTGCTTCTGAAGGCCACGCAGATGCCCAACGCCCTCCTGACATGAGTTCCATGTGGGAACGCTGCGGCAGTTTGCCCACATCCATTGTCCGCTGGCCCGAGTCCTCTCGCCTGCTCACATGGCGTGCGTCTCTGGCGCGGCTCTTCCCCACAGCTGTCTGCGTGCCACCTCTGGCTCACCTCCCATACCAGTGACCGGCCTCCCTGGAGCTCAGCACCTTTAGGGTCAGCTCTGAAAATGCAGCCAGTGCCGGTGTGGCTCAGTGGGTCGGGTGTTGTCCCGCAGGCCACAGGGTCCCGGGTTCGATCCTTGGTCAGAGCGCAGGCCTGGCCAGGCCCCCGGCTGGGCGCCAGGGGACTCGGGGGTTTCTTTGAATGCACGTGCTTTAGGCCGTCCTCAGTTTTAAAGCCGACATTGGCTTGACTGTTGTGCTTTTGTGACGACACTTGGGAGTGGGTGGCCTAAAGCACGTGCATTTGGAGAAGAACCTGAGGACCCTCCTGGCCACCCCTGCCAGCCATGGCTGGGGCCGGAGGGACGGCCTGGGGTCCCGCCATCCAGTTGTGCAGCCTCTAGGCTACTGATGCTGATGCAGGGGCTGGTGGGGCAGCCCCCAGGGCCACACTGGAGGGCTCGGCTGGGGATGGTGCTCCTGGACCCTAGACTGTGTAGGGCAGTGGGGATGCCTGACTCTGGACTTGCTGGGGGAGCCCTCGTCACTGTGTCCCAGGTGACTTGGGGGTTGGTCGTGTTTACTTCCAGGATGGGTGGAAGAGGGCTGATCCTCATTTCCATGAGAGGTGGGGCACGGGGCATCCTTGCTCCCATGTAGGGTGGGGACAGTGACACTTATGCAATTTCTGCCCTAATGCCTCAACCCCCTGGGCTGTGCAAAGGCTGCTCTTGGAATCAGGGTGGGGGCAGGGCCTCACCTTGATGGTACGGCCCTTCGTTTTACTTTTTCGGTTGTGTAGGATCATGTAGGGACCCATGATGTCTAATTTTCTCTGGGACACTGACTCCTCTATCTCTTCCTTCCTAAATCCCAGATTTTCCATCATTTCTATCACCTGGGGGTCAGTGTCAGCCCAGGCTGGCTCCCTATACGGCCTCAGTGCCTCCTCCTGGCCGATACTCATCCACTGGTGTTTCATGGCACCTTCTACAGTCATTCTTTGCCCAGGGCCGACAGTCAGCAGTTCTTTTAACAGTTCTTTACATTCCACAGACAGAAAGTGTGGTAGGCGGAAACGGCCCTTCAGTATCTTTTGCTTCTGTTCCTCAGTGCCTGTCCTCTGAAATGGCAGTTTCCCCGCCACCATGTTGTAAACGATGACTCCCAGGCTCCAGGCATCAGCCTTCGGGCCGTCATAGGGTGGGAACTGCAAAACTTCCGGGGCCATGGAGGACACGGTGCCACCGCAGCTGTGCAGTGGGTGGTCTGAAATTTTTCTGCTGAGGCCAAAATCTGCCAACTTGAGGTTCTTCTCACCGTCTAGAAGGATGTTTCCCATCTTCAGGGCCCAATGGCTGATTCCTTTCATGTGCCAATATCGTACCGCTGATGTTATTTGCCGAAACATGGCCCGGGCTTCCTCCTCCGTCATGGGGTCGTGGTTCCGTAGGTGGTCAAGTAAACGCCCCCCGCCCACATACTCCATAAGCATAAATGTTCAGTCCCTGATGTCAATCACCTCAAATAATTGGGTGATGTTGGGGTGATTTAGGCTCTTCAGAAGAGTAGCTTCTTCAAAGCCTTCAGAGGAGCCCCGTCTATTGATGATTTTCACCGCTACGTCTGTGCCTGTTACAAGGTGCCGGGCCAACATCACGTCTGCAAAGGACACCCCGCTGATGGTGCTCAGCAGTCGTAGCCACCGATGTGGCACTCTCCGTTGGCTGAGGTGCCTGCAAAGTCACTAAACATGGTGACTTCAAATTAAAAAAATAAATTAATTAAATTTAAAAGTGAAAAAAAAGACCAAAATAAAAAACAAAATAAAAAATTTAAGAAAATAAAAAGAAGAAAAAGAACAAGAAAACAAGCGAACTTGTCCAAATCCAACAGGTCACCGCAATCAGCTTCCTGGGCTCGCACGGACGAAGACCTTCACCCAGCCATGAGCTCATATAGGATGGTTGGTGATCCAACACAATGGCGCCTTGTGAGGTCAGAGCAAGAAGTGGACTAATCCTGGCTGGGGATAAACTAGGGTGGTTTTCTCACTTTTTGGTCTGATGAGAGTTTTACCCTGGAAAAAAATTAAGGATCCCCACCCAAAAAGCTTTTTTTATGTGAGATATTAAAGATTGATATTTACTTTATTAGAAACGAAAATCTGTAAGATACAAAAAAAAAGAAAAATCTGAGTTATTCTCAAGTTCCAGGTCTCAGTTCAAACACCACCTGCTTGGAGAGGGCTTCCCCGACCCACCTGTTCCTACCTGCCTCCCCCAGCCCATCGCGTTTGTCACCTTCACAGTGCTGACCGCAGGGCACCTGATTCTTGGTCACTGTCCGTCCTTCCCATGAAAGGAAAGGCATGACTGCAGTGCCGCTGTGTCCGGCACAGTGAGTGGCAACAAAGTGAGTGTTTAATGAATATTTGTTCACTGGGTTGTTAATAAAAGGGTTTGGGGGAACAAAAAATATAGGGCCAACTATTTATTTAATCAAAGTGATTCATAAAATATCTTTAAAAATTCATGTACTGTCCTCACTCACCTTTGGGGCAGGAAGATAGGAGAGAGGGGGGCTGAAGTCTGGGTGTCCAGGAATGTGGGCTCCTCATGAGCCTGGGGAACGGCCAACTGGTAGGAGCCTTGCTGTAAAGATTAAAGACGATTCGTCCCTCCTTCTAGCGGCCGTTACTAAGGAGGCAATGCGCTTGGGTCTGCAAGGAGGCTGCAAGGTACTTTTACACTCTGAACAGCCATTTGCAGGTCCCACGAGGACCTCTCAGGGGACCTCAAGTAGCCGTTTGGGTCAATGTCTGTGCTACTGAAATGACCCATCTCTGGGGAGAGAAGTGACGATGAGGCGGGTGAATTTACTTGTGTAAAAATACTTGGAAACCTCTGGACGAAAGGACTTCTGCAGAGGTTCAAAGGGTGAGGTGACATGTTGGTTCCGATTCAGCCCTTTTATGGCGGCACAGAGCGGGCAGGCAGGCCTGAGGACACTCAGGGGGAGCCTCTGGCACATTTTATTTCAGACCAATCCTCAAAGAAAGCTCCCTACTTTCAGTATATCAAGTGTTTTAATCACATGTGTAAGTTATTAGTCTAATAATTACTTTACTTTAATATTTCTTTCCTAAAGTCTCAATTTTGTGTAAAGGGTGTCTTTAGAAGAATTAGCCTGTGAGGTTTTCCCTCTACAACACTTTAGTTTGTTAATTTTTATCTTATATCTGTGAAACTCAGTTCCTAAGCACGACAGTCTCTGTTGTTGACTGAATGGGATAAAATGGGATCATAAAAAAGAAATGAAATTTTACCATTTACAACAGTATGGACAAACGTAAGGGTATTATGCTAAACCACAAGTCAATTAGAGAAAGGCAAATGCCATATGATTTCACTTATATGTGGAATCTATGATACAATATAAACAAACAAACAAACAAACAGAAACAGACTCATAGATACAGAGAACAGACTGATGGTTGTCAGAGAAAAGGAGAATTGGGAGACTGGGAGAAAAAGGTGAAGGGACTGAGCAGTGCAAATTAATAGTTACAAAACAGTCATAGGGGTGTAAAGAATAGCATAGGGAATATAGTCATTAATGTTATAATGACTGTGTATGGTGCCATGTGGGCACTGAAAATATCAGTGGGACCACTCCGTAAAGTATATAACTATCTGACCTTTGTACTCTACACCTGAAACTAATACAGAGTAATATTGAATAGGAAAAAATAAATAAAATAAAAATATGTACTTTCATTTAAATGAAAAAAATAATGAGAAAGCTGGATTTTTAAGAGAATGAAAATTTTATGACTAGGAGTTTGGACATGAAAGGTGTTTGTAAAATAACTGAAAAGTTTACTGTATCTGTGAAATCATTATAGTAGGTATTCATTCGTCCACTTATGTTTTCATCAATTTAGTGTGCATTTATTGAGTGTCTAATATAATTGAGGCACTTTATTTATATCAAGCTGGTGATGCAACGGTGTACAAGGCAGATGGCAGTTCTGTCCTCATAAAGCATGCATTTACGTTGCAAGTAATAGGAAACAATGATACATATATTTTTGGTGAGTGTAATGAATCAGGATATTATGAGCTAGTTCCAGGCACTGAAAATCCATTTCTCTTCACAGCAAGCAAGGTACTGCTATTCAGTCTTGGCCATGCTATCTGCATTGTCAAGGTGTCACAGTGAATTTTAAAACGCGAGTGAGGATCCACTAGTGAGTGAATCAAATTAGGTTTTTGCTAACATTTTTATTGAATAAAATAGAATAGAAAATACTAGATCTTACCTCACATAGTAAAGGTAAGTATTAATTTTTGTTTCAGATTTAACGGTATTGATATGCTGGTTCTAATACAGAATATGTCTTACATGAGGTCCCCATGAGAAACGAGTGAAAGCGTGGCTCCTTGGGCCATATGAGAGGTGCAAAGGGACCATTTATGCTGATGACAAGACAGAAAGCTGGTTCCTCTGGGTGACAAGAAACAGAAACATAGAAATTCAGCCCCATTCCAAAGCAGAGTTTCTAATTTTTCTTACACTATGTACTAGTTATCTTATCTTGAGCAAATTTCTTTCTGTCTCTAAAGCTTATTGCCTCAATGAAAAACCAAGGAAAATAATGTTTGCATAAGAAGGTTTAACAACTAGAGGAGATGATTCAAGTGAAACTCTTAACACTATCTGTCACTTGACTTATCATTATTGACTGACTATCATGTTTCAGGCATGCTGTTAAATAAATCGTGCATCATTCTGACTCTCATTAGGTTTACAGTTTTTCTCTTTGCTGTCTATATTAGTGATCCTCAATGCTGGCAGCAAAATATAATCATCTGGGGAGTTTTTTAAAAAATACTGATTTTCACCCTGGCTGAGTGGCTTGGTTGGTTGGAGCGTTATCCCGTACACCAAAAGGTTGTGGGTTCAATCCCTGGTCAGATGTGTATGGGAGACAACAAATCGATGTTATCTCTCTCTCTGTATCTCTGTCTCTGTCTCTCCCTCTTCTTCTCTCTCTAAAATCAATAAACATATCCTCAGGTCAGGATTTTTTTTTAAATGCTGATTTTCATTCCCAGATTTCATTTCAGAAGTCTGGTTTAATTTGTCTGAGATAATTTTAAGCTGTCAAGATGACGGTAACATGCAGCCAGTATTGAGAACTAAGGGCCTACAATAGTCACGTGGCAGAAGGAAACTAGATTTTGGGTGGTAAGCACAGAATACAGTATACAGATGTCATATTATAAAGATGAATACCTGAAATTTGCGCAATGTTATTGCTAACCAATGACCCAATAAACTTAATTCTTTAAAAATCACTCACTTTGTATAATATACTTAACTTTGCCTAAGATACCTAAAACATTTTCTATCTTAGTGTGGCATAATCTTTCAAAACTTTAAGGACTTTAAAATTCCTCTAAAGATGTCAGCATCTAGAAAACCCTTGAATTAGTCTTACCATTATTCTCTAACTGAATACTGGTTAAGAACCAGTTTGTTATTACTTTTAACTTAAACTTTTTACTTTCATTATTAGTTTTGAATCTCATTTGTAAAAGTACTTCAATGCATTGTTGTTAACCATTTCTCACAAACGGTTATTATTAAGACAAGAAACTGCCCTTTAATTTCCATTTTAGTGTCATTTATCAAATTAAAATTTCACATGTATATATTTCTAGGTGAAATATTCAAATTGATAATCACCTGGATATCTATTTCACTTTTGCTAACTTTTTGTCCCATTAATACATGAACTAATTGCCCATTCCTCACCTTTTAATAATCAATCTCCACATGGTAAAAGTTTGTCAAAAACTTAACAAAAACCTCTCTAACTCAAATCCCCATTTTCCTCAGCATCCTTTGTGTTTCATGTTTTCAAAAAAGCTACTCTCATCTCTAACACCATGTTTTGCCTTCCTTGAGGACAAGATTAACGTATCTGAATAATGAACGTCATTCTTCCTTTATTTCCCTTTCAAATGAAGCTGAGTTAACCAGCTGAAATATTAGGAAGGCTTCTGAGTTTCCCAGCAGTCTAGGCTCACTGATATTATTCCTATTATTCCCTTCTTTGGAGACACACAGAGGTACTGTTCGTCTTCTCACATTTCTTAACGTGATCCTTAAGTTACATATGGGCTGTGGAAACACAGAGACTGTCACCTTGACTTGGAAGCTCCTATCTATGCGGTCTTGACCCAGTCACTTAAATTCTCTGAGTTCTAATTTGCATATTGGAAAAATGGAGAGATAAAGTATTAGATATAATAAATATGAAGTAGTCAGCACAATGCCTATATCTTCTAGGGTATAATAAATGGTAAATAACATTAATATTAAAGTAGCAGGCTTCCCATAATTAACAACAATCCATTATGTCGGTATAGGACAGATAGCCTTCTTTCCTATAAATAATTTCAGTTCATCTCTCATTAGAGAAAGAAGACTTAACACCAGAGAATTAGTTCCCTAGGAGCACATCTGTTACAAGAACATCTGTTCATTCATTTGACAAACATTAATCAGGTGCTCTCACTGTACTAGGTTCTGGGCTAGGGGCCAGAGTTCTAGCAGGGATGAGGGCAAACGTGCTTAGCCACTTGGAATTTAAGAATCTTGCCAGGGAGACTAAAATTCTCAGGGGTGCGCTGTGGTGGGATAAGGAAAAGTTGCCTTCCAGTGCCCCAGGGGCTCTGTGATTCCATCCCTGACAAGCACAGAGTCAATGACAAAGATGATGAGGAAGAGGAGGATGACGACTACCATGAAGACACCACGACGATGACCTGCATCTTTCACTTGAAGATGGTGGCATTCTCCATTTTCATTCCTTTTTAGGAATGTTAAGACGCTTTTCCCTTCTTATTGCAAGACCTATGTGGGCTGAGGATGGCCATGTCCGCGGCAAACAAGGAGCCTCAGAGCGCGATGAGTGCTGCCTGCCGGCCTGGCGAGGGGTTCTCCTCGTGGGCTGACTGCAGAACTCTGCTCAGACACTGGTTTTCATCAGAGATCAGAGAGTTGTTATTGCTCTATTTTCTCCCAGGACTTTGGTATTCATATATATAAACGTTTTAAATATGCATCTGTTTCTTGTGTGTTTTTTTAATCGACACTATGGTGTGTATTTCAAGTATTGATGCTTATTACATTTTTTTTTCAAAAGCAATTTATTGCATGTTAGCCAGTCTTTTCTTTATATTATATATATATCCTCCCTCTTTAACTACTTTGTTTGATACTACGTTACTACACTGTAAATCTTTGTATACAATTTTGTAAATGTTTAAAAAAAAAAATCCTCACTCAAGGATATGTTCATTGCTGTGTCAGAGACAGAGACAGAGAAACACTGATTGACTGCCTCCATAAAAGCCCCAACCAGGGACCGAACCCACAGCCTTTTGGTGCACAGGATGATGCGCCAACCAACTGAGCCACCTGGCCAAGGCTGTATATTAACTTTTTATCATTCACTGATTATTCCTTAGATCTGATATCACAAGGTATGTGACAAAGAACTTCACAGATTTTAAGCTTCTTAAAATTGTCAAATTTCTTTCCACAAAAATGGTACCAATATGTACCTCCACAGGCAGTGTATACGAGTACCTAATTCAGTGCCTTCCCTTGTTCTGGAAACACACAGAGACACGCGCAGATTCAGATTCTATCAAAACTATAGGAGGCACACAATGTACAATGTGTCATTTTACAGTGTTAGCAGGCTTTGATGTTGAATAACTAGATACATTTTTAACTGGGGGCTACAAATGGAAATTTTTTTAAAAAATTTTTTATGGTGAAGTCATTCTGAAGAGATAGGATGTCTCCCCACCCAAAACTGGTTTGGATGTCAAGACGGATAACACCACACACACCCCCAAGAAGAAATGCACAGGCCTCCTGCCTTTATAATGGGGCCTCTGGGGGAGCATGCCTGGCTTTCAAAGCTAGCCCCACGATGAACTGAGGAAGCAGTGCTTTTTACTGTGATGAGAAGGTGGGCTATGGTGAGGGTTCCTGTGCACAGACAGGGCCCATGAGGTCTGAACCTCCTATAGATGCCAAAGGATAGAGCACCCAGGCTTCATGATCAGCTTGCCCAGATACGGGACAGAAGTGAAAAGAGGGAGGATGAGGCTTAAAAGCTGTCAGGAGCCACAATCAAAAAGATAGATAAAGATTTTATTAGTTTATTTGTTGAAGTATTTTATAAAAAGACCCTTGCCCTCTTCTACTCTTTGATTACTTGTGGTACAGTTCATGGAAAGGTAGCAAAATGCTTGATCCTTTTCATTTATGTGCTGGTTTTCAAATAACGAAGTCGTTTCCTGTTCTCCTTTGAAGGCGATTTTTTTTTTAATGCTTTAAACTCATGGATTTAAACACATTTGATGGGTTTCAACCCACTGTGATTTTTATCACTATTGAGACACAATTTGTCCCACTGTAGCCAGTGGGAACCTCTTTCAGTTGGCTCCTGAGTCCTTTCGTCATGACTCAAGCAGGGTTTGGTAGCTGCCTGGCTAGTCCCCTCTAGGTGTGACGCAGGATGTTCCACGCTTGTCTAGGCTTTCCTGTCCCAGACCTGGAATCAGTGATTTCTTAAAGAAGCTCGGGTTTCTTTTAGTGAGAAATGTTATTTCAAGTCCACAGTCTGAGTAATGCAATGATACTGGGCTGGTAATTATCTCCTGGCGTTTTCATTATTAGCACACAGAGCTAGGAAACACACACACACACACACACACACACACACACACACACACAATCTCATGAGATCGTCTGGCTCCTTACAACTCAAATGTAAGCCTGCAGAATTTTTACTTCACCTTTTCTGTATTATATCTGTGCCTCCTTTCTTTCACACTGAGAATCCTCATTCTTAAGGATAGCAGGGGTGAAAGAATAAAAATATTCCTTAATTATTCATTTGTTTTTTCATATATTATACACATGACAGTACTGAATAACAATAACTGATCCTAATACTAACATTAACATTCTTTTGTATATGTTCTACATGCTCTCCTGTATTGACTGAAGTTCTGTTGTATCTACATTGTCACAGAAGTATAGTAGTTATAAACAAAACCTCTCCTTAGCTCTTAGATCTCATTTAGTTCTAGTTACCTACATAATTAATGCTCACTGCTGGGCCTCATATCTGTGTTTCTCTAGTCATTTGGTGGAAAAAAAAATACATGAAACCCACAGCTTCTTATTTTACCTTTGGTTCTTTCCTGAGCTTTCACACTTCATTTCTGAGTTTTTCTAATTTGATTTCTATCATTCTTTATGTCTTATATCCTTTTCTTTATTTCTTTTAGTTTGTTTTGAAATAGTGGGTTAAGAGTTTTATCCTGTCTTAAGAGCATATCTTTCTGGCATGCTTTCATTGTCTACAGGGATGTTATATTCTGCTCCTTATTCTCTTCTCTCTTTTTTTTTAGCAATAACACAGATTTGACTTCCGTATTTTTCTGTTGCTGATTTTTGTGTGAAATTGGTTTCCTGAACTTTTAGAATACCGGGTGTTCAGGATAGCTTTTATAACATCTCAGATCTCCCTCTTCTGCTGTTTTGTGATGTTCATAAATAGGACAGCCTTCTTCCTGAGGCTTCCCTTAGTGACAAGTTTTATCTCAAGACCACACTCTCTTCCTCTCCCCTCTTCTGTCTTTCCTTGTCCCTGCCGCCTGTGTCCTGCTGTTCTGATTCTACTCCCAGCAGTCACTCCTCAGAGGGGAACTGTGTCCTGGTAGGAGCTCTGGTTGGCTGGGTTTGAGGATCCACAGGGACTGTATTGCTGCTGCCCTCTCAGACCTTCTTAGTGTGGACTCCCTGCCCTCGTCCAGTACAGGAGAAAGGAAAAACACCTGCTCCTCTCTGCCTCTGCCCTCCAAGTAGCCTGCCGTGCTTTCCGGCGAACACCTGTTCACCTTAGGGCTCTCCTGGTTTCGGCTCTATCAGATGCCGCCCCACTCTTTCATTCTTCTTCTACAAAAATGCCAATACCATGGAGATCTTGTGGCCACTGGTAGTTTTTCCCTACCTGCTTATATTTAATACACCTTAGGTATTTATTAATTTGGCTCAGAGAGACCCCAGGTTTAGCTAAAGACATGGGATCCTCAAGTCTCAAGGAACTGAGTACACTACCTCCTTCTGGCACACCTGCTTATTTTATATGTTAAGAATTGTGGTGCTAGAAGCTGTAGATATCAACAGAAATGGCAAAATCTTACTCACAATCTAGAACTATAATGGCCATTATGGGGAACATTCCAATAAACAAAAATCCCTCACTTAGGAAGTGCACTTGAAAGCCAGGGCCCCCAAATGAAACAAACAGAATGGGATACCTATTTTAATTGGCATGACTCCTTTACCTGAGTATGCAGTCTACTAATCCCCTATCTGAATTACCTTTCCATGCTGAGGAGACTATAAGTCCCCTCAGCAAAAGTCCATAAAAGTCCACAAAGCTCGTGGCCTTACAGCTGTCCCTTACCTACCACTGAAGGACGGCCTCGATATGGACCCTACCCAGGCTGGCAGGACTCTGAGGGCTTCTACGGCAAACTGCTACCAGTTATTCCCTTAATCAGTCAAGGGCAAACTAAAATTAAAATTAACAGAAAACTTTGACAAGTTCTAGTAAAAAGTGGGACTACCCTCTCTACTTTAGCCCCGCCTCACTCTTAACAGCTGCATACAGGATCCTGAGAAAACTGGCAAAAGCCGGGAAGATCCTAGCAGAGCCAGATCTTGGTGGTGCTCACTCAAGAGAGGAAGATAATATTTTAAGTTGTCCCTTCCTTTCCAAATTGAGACTCTTGTGTTGATTTTGGGGTACTCACTGTTTGATTCCTGTTTCTCTCTCAGGGACAGCTATTGGCTTCTTGTTTGTCTCATCCTGTGTCCCAAGAACCTGCTTTCGCTTTCTGCCTGCCTGGAACATGCAGGTTATCAGTTCTTGTAAATACAGACAACCCAAGTGTTAAGTTGGGGGCCCCAAAATGTAGCCAGATGGCAATGTGGGCTCTACTCCATTTGTAGCAAGGGTCCTACTCACTGTTGCTAGTTCTCAGGGGGATTGTCTAAGTCTTTCTTTCTTTGGGTTATCTTTGGGTGTGGCTCTGGATCTTGGGAGGGCAGTGTCCTTATTTGGGGACCCCTCTTACAGCCAAGGGGTTGTTCAATACTGCCAGAAATATTTTCTCTTTCATCTAGCTGAAAGCTGACAAGATTTTGAAAGGATTTTTTTTTTAAGGCAGCTCTATGGTCCAAAGTTGGCCAAATTGGAAGCTGATATTCAGAGCCTAAAAGCCTTCTTTAAGGTCTTCTCCCCTAAGCTAAATGAAACAATGCACCGAGGGGAAAAGAAAAACATTCCCAAGAGAAACAGTTCTAAAGGTAGAACACAGGAACCACCAGGCAAATGATCTTCCTAAAACTAAAACATCAGAAGAGGAACACAGAGAGGACTGACTGAGTGACTGACTGAAAGGATCTGTGAATACCACATGGAAGTTCAATAGAAACTTGGAGAACTCCAGAGTAGGCTGAAAGTCTGATCAAAATGGGATAAATTGTTACAAAAAAGTCCAAAATGGAGGTGCTTATGTTAGGCCTCACATCATGAAACTGAAACAACTTCATTACAGCTCTCTCAGAAATGGGATTTTAAACCAGTCGATCATTGATTACCTGGTCACACTCACCAGGTGGCCTGCCGGGGTGCCTCGGCCAACCACCTAAAGGAATGGGATCTTGCAGGAACCCACCTGGAGTTTTGGGGGTGTTTTTTCTTTTGCCTCATGTAACTTCTTGTTTCTGCACTCTTCTGCCTGTAAGTCTTTCACTTCATACAGTTTCTTGGCTCTCCTTTCTATCTGTTAGATTAGATGCTACCTAATTCATAAATCATTGAATAAAGCCAATAACATCTTCAAAGCTTACTCAGTTGAATTTTGTTTTTTAAAAGTAAACAGGGAAAAAACATCTAAGCATAAAAGCAATAGAAAAAGTCACAAGGGAAAATACAGACAGAACTACCCTGTGAAACGCAGTATCTCTCTCTCAGGTATTGTTACCCTATTGCCCTGGCATTAGCAATGACTCAAGTAGACAGCCTTTCTCATACTTAGAATGAAATGATTTGAAGATGTCCTTTGCTGTCCATCATCTTAAAATTGTCTTAGATTCAGGCTTATGCTGGCCAAAACTGACTTCATGATTTACCAAAAGATTTAAACCAAATACTTTGAATCCTATTATCTAGATTGATAGAGGGGCATTTGTTTGGCAAGGTGCTAAATCAGGACTCTAGAATGAGAAAATCCATTTCTCTAGGTGGTTCACAGTAGGGTCCCGGTTAATTTAGCCCTGAGTATCCAGGATCAGGTGCAGAAAGACATTTTAATGCAGCAAACAGCTCTGACCTAGAGTGTATACAGGGTGGCGGGGCGGTAAAGATGAGTGACGTCACCCTTACTTTGGTTAGACTCCTGGTTGGCCTGTGGGACAGTGAATCGGAGGAATCCAGATTTATCAGAGGTGGCCTGAACTTGTAGAAAATCAAACATTTATACAAACTTGTAAACCAGGTAAATTTGGGAGCTGGTCATTAACACCCTGAGATTATTTTTATCGTTTTTTCAATGTGAACTTCTTACAGTGCTTGTAAGGTTCTGTGCATGCGGCAATAAGGAAAATACCAAGTTAGCACGGTTGGGGCCATTGCCAGTATAGGATCCTAAGAAACAGATGAAGTTTCACAATATTTGTAAATAGTATTTAGAAATGCATTTGCTGAATAAATGGTGTGCTGTTGCACACACGTTCAAGGCAGCTGAGTATCTCTGAATGGGGGACCCTGGGGCTCTGGGTAGGAACTCGCGTGAGGCATCTGGGGAGGAAAACGGAAGGAGGCACTCACTTTTTGGGCTGACCCTGCACTGAAACGACCCTCAGGGTGAGCCCCTCTGAAACTGCAGCTTTAGGCCCCTTACTCATGCTAACCTTTTGCTGGTCCTGCTGAGGCTGACTGTTCACTAGCCAGTGAACTCTTCTGATCCCTGCCTGTTACGCTAGACCTTTTCCCACACAAATTTATATCTTGCAGTCTTCTGTAGATGTAGCCGGAATAAGCTGCTTATGTGTTAGCCTGAGGGGAAATCTCACTCAGCCAGACAGGGAAACAGTAGGGGCTCTGTCTAGTCCCTGAAGAACATCTCTTCTAAATTCACCCCCAACTCCCATGCAACAAGCTGTTAGTAGAAATTGGAACATTAAAAATGAGAAGGAAAATAATCCTGTTAAGGAATGTGCCATGATTTATAAAGAGCTGAAACTGATTGAACAAGAAACATTTTGCATCAAGTTGCATCAAAAGGTAACTTCTATCTTTAAAGCCTTCTTAGTCTGCAAAACAAATAACTACACCCAGTTTGAGGGTGGAATTTGTTGAGTGTGAACCATACTCCCAATGTTCCACAAAGAAGATAATTTTGCGTGATTTCTTTCCCATTTCCTCTTTCAAAACATTTGTGGGCAAATATCGCTCACATACGGAGTGCTTCATTTTGCTCTACTTTCCATTATCTGGATTCTTTCATGTTGTCTGGGGCTCCTCGCCATCTGTGTGGAGGCGCGCGGATAACAGTTCGCACTCGAGCTGGCTGGTAGTGTTCAGATGGGGACCACGGAGCTTACCCTACCCTTTCCAACAACGGTTAAGCAAGAAACCCTTCAGGGAAAAGGAGAGGAATTTACTGGGCTAAGAATTTGAAACAAAAGTCCAGGTTGGCTCTGCCTCCGAGCCCAGAATGGATATACAATTGCCAGGGAATCGATTTTTGTCACTTGCATCCACCATTTCATCTTGGGTGACCTTTTATCACCACGCATCTCAGCCTTTCTTCCCATTACACTTAGAGAAAACAATTATTTTCTCTGCTTCTACATTCCTTTAAAGAATAATTATCTTCTTATTCTTCCCACTCACTACCTCTCTCCTCATTATTCTCAGCAGGCTCAACATTAAAACCTGG
>PVJD01008523.1:0-37302 GCA_004026545.1 Mormoops blainvillei
GTACATCCTTAAGCGATACAAGCGAGTTCACTGTGTGCCCAGAACAGGGGCAATATTTCTTCAACTAAGGAAGAAGAATATGGGCCAAGTGACAGCTCAGCACCCAGCTTCACTGTAAGAAAATGTTCCTCTATGGGAGTGAACAACCCTGGAGAGGAGCCGCAGGCTGCAAGTTGCTACTACTTGGACAATACCTAATCTTAAGACCAACTGATTTGGCCCCTAATTACATCTAAAAACCCCTTTATAACAGTACCAAGGTTAATAACCTGGAACAAAGCAAATGGCAGATAAAAAAGGGACAGGAATTTGGGGGTCCATTGAAGAACTTTGCCAATCACAAATGGACTCTACACTAGAAGGAAGGAATCTAAGAAGAAAATGCACTGAAATAAAATTACGGGCTCAGTAGAGGAGGGAATGGAAGGGAAAGAAAGTCACTATGAAATTTCCGTTGCCATCTGAGATGGCTCCAGGCCTAGCCCTGAATTACAAGGGACTGCTGAAAAAATCCTTGCCAGAAACAAATTTTAAGAGTGATAAATTCGTGCATAAGATTTCAAATGTTTGGGAAAAAAAAAGCATTAAAATCGATTTTTCAGTTCATACATACTTAAAATTAAATTGATTTAAGCCAATCAGAACATGGAAATTTGATGTTGAAATGAAAAAAAAATTTACAAAAAGATATATTTACAGCACCTTATGTGGCTGAATTCTGAATAGTATTTCCATAGCCTCACAGACATAACTGCACACTATTAATTTAACCAAAACTGAAATTAAAGTACATGAGTAAAATCCAAAGACAGAGGAAGCTAAGGAGGAAAACTAAATCCTCACCCACTGTTGAAAAGAAAGCTGATAATATGTAAGTGAAAAATACAAACATAGGAATGAAAAATATTCATCAGATATGTGTAAGAAATACAAAAATCAAGAGGAAGAAGACAAAGTAGTCGCTTTGAAAGGGTGATTCATGAGGCTTTCCTTCCCTAGCACAGGCACTGTAGTATTTGACATCGATAAATATCATACTAATTAGAAATATATTTTATGCATATGCCCTTTGGTCAATGAGGATTGATGAAACTATATTCCAACCTTCAGGAAATTAACCAGTCTCAAATTCTAACTTGAAACGTGCCAGCACTAAATATCAGCAAATTACTCAAAGGTATTATGCTCAGCTAAAGATTCTATGATCACTTGAATAAGTTAAGATAAAACATTAACAACTAACTAATGTCTAACTTTACGAATTTTCCTGAAAGCAGCCTTCAATGATAAATGCATTTATGACTTCAACCCGGACCTGTCGGAGGTGGCAAACACTGAATACTTAGCTGTTCAGCATCATGAAAATTAACGTCTGTCAAGCTAAGGCTCACCCTTTTGCTAATGTGCCCAAATGTTGGTACCACTGAAAGTCCATTAACATGTCTTTATTTGGGGGAAGACTAATCCACAAGGTACCACACATTAATATGGTAATAGTATCCAACAGTTGCCAGACAACTATTACTACCAGTACATATTTTCTGAAACTTCCCTTGTTCAGCAAAGAGGAAATATTATAGAATTTCACTTTAATACTTCACTTGTCTCCCTTCCAAATCAACTGTAAAACGTCATGGATGCTCTCAAGA
The DNA here is from genome assembly GCA_004026545.1 of Mormoops blainvillei. NCBI lineage: Eukaryota > Metazoa > Chordata > Mammalia > Chiroptera > Mormoopidae > Mormoops > Mormoops blainvillei. Next base: position 1,650 of record PVJD01008523.1, read on the forward strand.
GGTACCTTAAAACGGTCAATAACTTCAAGAGATATGGAGAATACACAAAGAGCTGTCAGGGTTGAAATAAGAACACAGTTAAGGTGATAGTAGGCTGGGAAAGAGCTTCAAGCAATTGTTAGTCCTGAGACTGTAGTTACTCACGAAGGACAAGGGATCAACATTTACTGCAAAAGCCTAATAATACACACACGGGAAGTCGGTTATCAAACAATTATATATAAAAGGGAGCAGTCAATGAGTTCTCATGCTACCAAAAGAACTGTCATCTTATTTTATTTATAATCGAAGTACTCTTTCTTTTCCTGCCTATTTTCAATTTAAGGTATTTTTATTTTCTTGCACAGTATATGTAATTCTAAACACAATTCCAGGGTAAATATTAATATTATGGAAGATACTTAAATTCAAATTACCTTTCCTTATTGTCTGGAAACTCAGATGCTGTAACTGTAAGTACAACATAGCCATGGATTCATTACTACGAAGTAATTTTGCATCTATTAGTGCAACTTTCAAACATCTCTTGCATTCTGCAGTAGGATCCTAACATATCCAGAAGTCAACAGGAATTTGTTTTATAACCAACAGAATAACATTTTACTTTCTATTGGAAGTCCATCAGAAAGGACCATTTCCCTTAACATGAATTCACTTTACAGAAACTTGGCTAGAACTCATTCCTTCCACTTAGGAAAGAACATCTAACATGATAAGAAAAATCACGATATTTTGTGTACATTTTGATCTCTATCTTTAATCTCTAATACTTAGCTTACTTATTATGTTCTATAAAAATGTAGGAGCTATTGATTTTACATTAAATTTGAGATCGTTCTAACTCTTTAAAAATTTAAGTAGACCTATTCTTATTGTCAGCAAATGTGACTATCCAGCCAGCAGATGTACCATATTGCATCATTCTTTTTGAAATGTCCTGAGGGATCACGGTGGTAAGGTCCTTATAGGTCTATTTTGTTAAAAGTACACTTAAAACAGACTACAACCATTGTGTCGATGTGCAGTCTTTCATTGGCAGGAATACATACATAATTTAATGAGCAAAATGAAAAAAGAGCAATAGATGGATTTGAGTGTGACAACCAGTGGTTTCTCAAACACTCCGTCCAGAAAAAGGATTCCCTTTTTGACCTAAATGAATTTTTATTTACGACAGTTCAGAGCTTTTGAGATGTCACACAGATATGAAATCTTTTAAATTTCTAACATATTCTATTCAAATAGAACTTTTCCCTTGGACTTTATTTTGGAATTATACAGTGAGCCAAAAATGCTTTTCCCCAGTCATTATAAACTACTTTCCTGTTAATGACAATTGCAATCATATACCCACTGTTTAAAGGTAACTAACAGCAATCCCTTTGTTGCTAATCCCTACAACTTCTATGTAACATGATGATGTACAATACATAATTTCATTTTTATAATTAAAGTAACTGAGACCCAGAAAATTAAGACACTCTTCTTTTGGCCTCATTAAATGATGACAAAAGACAATTGTGATTCAGTTAAAATCATCCTGGCTCTTGTTTATTATGAATGATTAAGATGTGTTCACTCTCTGATGGCGGTGGGATGACACTGTTTTTAGTAGACAGGTTCTCTGTTTTCAGCTCTGGGAACTTTGCCAACTCAAGGCAAAAATCATCATTCTTATGTGTCAGGTTCTTATCCAGTAATGAAAACTTTACAATGATTCTGACTGAAAAATGCGATGTTGAAGTTTGTTTTAATGACTTCCATGAAAAATAGTTCATTTCTTCTACACATTAAAAGTCAAATCAGGACTTCATAACACATTGCAAATTGTCTTTAGAATGTTGGTAACAGTAATGTTACTTGACATTATATTAAGTATATCATTGATTTTCTGTGTAAAGATCTCCAGAGGACCTTCGTTCAATTCATTGATGGGCTGTATTAGAAATTTTATACCCTACGCCATGAATGGATCATTGTTATTTTATATTTTACTAATTTTCTAGATTGGTGTGCCCATTAAATATTTTGGGAGACAGTGTAAGTCCTACAAAACTTAGAATATAGACAAAAGACATCTTAACCACAACTGCCAAAATACACAGTTTCTGAAAGTCTGATCGAATGTTTTTTTCAAAAATGTTGCTTTCTTATTAGCAAAGGTTCATTTATATATACACCAAAGACATCAGAATTATTATAAATTTGGATTCAAATTCAGGTCTTTATATTTGTGTAGATTTGAATTCATTTGTAAAGACAATCATAAGTTTTTTAAAATACTTTTCAAGCAAAAATAAATTTTCAAAACTCCAAATTATTTTTTGTTTCTTCTAACTTTACTCTGTCAAATCTGGAGATTTTGATTTACTGTTTTTGTGAGAACTTTTCATTTCTTAATAAAAAGAAATCACTTCACTTCTGATATGTTGCCCTAATTAAATTTATATATTTATATATATTTACATATACATTATATTTTAAATTTAGGGAGATTAACTAATCCTGTGAATTAAATGACTTGCTTTAAATAGTAGCATCATCAAATCTTGAAACCCATGTTTGGAGAAACCTGCCTATATATATTGATGCTGTAAATCTGATTTGGGACTGGAAATCTATTTTTAGAAGTGATTTAAAAGTTTTGTTGCAGCTGGCCCTCTAGGCCAAGACTCCTTAAAAGTAACTCTGAATTTTTGTAACAGCAATACACTATGGTCAAAGCTGTACTACATCTACAAGTTACAGTAGTTAAAATTCTGTATTCTGCTATGCCATTTCAACAGTTGTTTTCAATGCTTAAAACACTATTCCATTTTAAATCCCTTGGCTTGACCAGATGGTGTCCATAAGTCCGCGCTCCAATTCTTCCTCAAAATGTTTTCTATCTCCAAAGGTCAACATCTAAAATAATGTAATAGACATTTGCTAAATTGTTCAATGCAGTTTTATTTCCTTAGATATAACCAATTTGGTACACAGCTATAACTACATTCTCTTTATAAACCACATGCATAGTAAATCAGCATTGCTACTAAATATTTCATAACGTAAAAATAAAGGTCATACAGCATTAAATTTTTCTTTTAATTAATCGTATTTAATGAATGAAATCTATTGCCACCTCTTGAGGCAATACAGCAAGTTTATTTAATCCATATATCTGTCGTGGTTTGATTTGATGAATTCTTACTAAGAACTTCCAAACAGGTTAAATTAATGGTAATGGAAGTACAACTGCTTTCCAAGGAGACTCATGATTTGGTCGCTGATTGTAGTAACTACACAATGTAAAAACCGTTTAGTACCAAACAGCATTACTGCCTTAAAACAGAGGAATATTGGATCATTAAAAAATGTAAATACACTCTACTAGGTATCTTATCTTGGTGAAAATAAGGAGAGTGTCTGGATTTCCAGTTCATTATGGTTCTGATCTCTCAAAGAAATTCCACTATAATAACGTAAGACAAAACTTAGAAAATATAAAAACGCCTTCCTACATTGGATGGGACCTGGAGGGTAATATGCCAAGAAAAATAAGTATGTCAGAGAAAGACAAATGCTATGAGAGTTCACCGATATGTGGAATCTAAAAACCAATGTAAACCAACAGGACAGGAACAGACTCAGAGACAGAGAACATAACGATGGTTGCCAGCAGGGACAGAGGGTGGTAGACAAGGGGAAAAATGTGAAATGATTAAGAAATACAGATGGGTAGGTCATGGGGATATAAAGTACACCATAGGAAATAAAGTTGATAATATTGTAATAGCTAAGTGCACTGTCAGGTGAATATTGGAAATACCTGGGAGAATCAGTCAAGTATGTGATTGTCTAACCATTGTGCCCTTCGCTTGAAACCGTTAAGAAACCGATAACGAATATTATTAAGTGTATATTGTAATTGAAAAAAATTTTTCATTAATCAGCCTGTAAAAATGTCCTCTCCATCCTGAATTACAACGTAATTCAACTGGGTACAGAGTATGTTAATAATGTCTGAACTTCTCTGCACAGGAGCACTGGAGTCATTCTTGAGACATATCCAAGTTGCATCACTTTCTAGCTATGGTAACTTTGGGGGGATGGCTTAAACTCCCTGTACTACTTTCCTCATAAAATGAAAATGCCCATGCTAATTCCTGTATTCCCTGGTGATTCCATACATGTAATGTATTAATACAATAGGTGCTAGTAAGGGTTCAAATCAGTTTATGACAAGCACCTTTGTGCATTTCATCCCAACCTCATGTGCATGGTGGAAGCACATTCCTCCTGCAATTCTCCAAGAGCTACAATCAGGACCACCCCCGCTCCCTGAGAAATAGAATTTAAAAATTTAGTACAGCACTGACTAATACACTTAAAACCATGCAGAACACATTGGTTTCACCAACCAAACATTCATGTACAACATCAGTTCCAACAATGTCTGAACTGGAAAAGTATACAAAGCGAAAAATGGGGTGTGCACTGAACATCAGTCACTAATCTAGATGCGGAAAGAACGAAGCCTGAATACTAATAAACCTTACATTATACCAGGGCAGAGAGAAAATAAATAAATATTATATATATTGTATAACAGACATACTATAAAAATAATAAAGTAGGAAATACAGATGAATAAGGGATAGGTATTTTTTAAGTAAAAGGCCACCAGGGAAAATCTCAAAGAGAGGATGCTATCCATCTAACAAAATATGAGAATCTGGTAGAGAAACAAATTCTGAGGAAATTGGGGGAAAGTATTCCAGACAGAGGGAGAAGTGGGTGGAAAGGCCCTGAGGTAGAAGGATGCTTAGAGTATTTTAAAAACAAATAGGCCAGTGTGGTCAAGACGGGAAGAAAGTACTAGGAAATAAGGTCAGAGAGGTAAAAATTGAACTTTTTCTCTATTTGTATGCTGTGTTATTTAAAGACAGTGTAAGACATTGAAAATTTCCAACAGAGGACAGGCATTTACTTACATGTATTTAACAGGATAATTTGAGCTTCAGTGCAGAAAAAAATCTATGAAGGGCGATAAGCAAAGTGAGGTTAATGATTAGGGGGTTTGTTGTAGTGATCTAGGACTAAGTGGGTGATTCCTTAGACAAGAGTTAGAATAGATGTGGGGAAAATGAATTGATGTAGGAAATGCTATTGCTAGACCATGATCAAAACTTTTTAACCCAAAATTTCTTCGGGTTTTATTCATTTCGTCACGTGAATTCTTATTAAATCTTTGGTAAACATGGTAAGCAACCGTTCTCATTCCTTAGCTTTGGTGTACTTGAAAGGGGATTCATATTTCCCTATTAATGATACTTAAAAACATGAAATTACCTGCAAAAATAAAAACAAAACAAAACAAACAAACAAAAACAATGTATTTGGCCTATGATGAAATTTCAGCTTTCTTTGATATTTTTGGTGATGCCAAATGCTGTTTCCTTAACAATTATTTTTCCCTCTTAAAATGACACCATAACATTGTCAGATACACTGTTTTGAATACAGTTTGATCACGACTTAGAATATTCCCAGTAATGTTTCATAACAATCTCTCAGTGCAGAATTCAGGTTTTTTCATTAAATATACCCACATACTTTACAGGACTCCCCAACATAATCAAAGGAATGTTCCTAGAGATACTTAATGTCTAAATTTCTGTATTTCCAAAAATAGGAGAAAGAAAATCTGAGAGCAATTAACTGAAAGAAAAAGAAGAGAGTATGTGCAGACAGTGGAGATTAACAATGTTATTCCCTATTATTTCCCAAAGGTACTATAATTGGTTTCTTTGCAGTAAGTGTGAAGCAGATAGTGCTAAAAATGAGCTCTTTGAGGGAAAGGGTTGCTCATTCATTACCTAACCCTCTCTTCCTAGCACATTGCAACTGAAATCTGCTATTCGTTGGCTGGTTCAACGGTTTTTCTCTTTGACACCACCGAGCTGTTCTGTCATACCAGCTGGAAATCCTACAGAAGATTCGCAGGGATACAAAAACACACGAACAAGTGTTTGGGAACCTGATAGTGGGAAAACTCTGTTCTCCAGGTATGTGGAATAGGAAGAGCAAAAGTCTTTAGGTGGGAAGCTGAATGCTGTGTCTAAGAAATAGCAAACGGGCAAGTGAAAGAGGAGGAAAATGAAGAGAAGAAGCCGAAAACATGGGGTCTGAGAAATGGTGGAAACCCATATTATGGGGCATTTGGTGGATTTTACTTTTAACTGAACTTGGTAAACATTTAGCAAAGGGATCATATGATATGCCTAAAATTTCAAGGACAATTGCTTTTTTTTCAGAAAACAGCAGGCCAAAGGAAGCACCACAGAGAACTGAGGAAGCAAAAACAATCCAGGTGCAAAATTCTCAATGAATAAGGACAGAGATCAGGATTGGGGAGTCAACTCTGCTGAGAAACTAAATTCTGAAGAACATCCAAAGACTTCCGAAAATTGAACCTGCCATATTTCTTCCCTAACACCATCTGTTATCTATTGCACAAATCAACAATCATAAAACCTGTTGCTTGAACATTATGTTCCAGACACTTCTTCAAGGAATCCTAGAATAAATGAAGAGAAGCAAAGAGATATCACATTCTTAATATTAAGCTTATGTTAAGACTACTGTGTATAAAAACCACTTCTCTCCCATGAGAGATTAGATCCCAGAAGAAAAAAAACCATGTCTGATTGATTCGTGCACGTATTCTTATAATATGTAGAATAGTATTCTGATAGTAGGATTTACTCACTAACTGTGTTTGTTCATAAAAATCATGAGAAGATTAATAAGTAAATTCACCACACATTACATAACCAAAAAGATGGTTGTTTCAGAAAATCATTTGGACCCAAGAACAATGGAGATCGTTAACAACTTCAATTATTACCTCAAAATATTTCAGCAGATTCCCCTCATAACGGGTGCCCATAACACCATGTAACTGACCTTCACAGAACTTAACACACTGACAGTTTCACAGTATGAGTGTCCCCAATGTGTGATCAATGTGTGGATCCCCGGAAAGATTATAAACTCCATGAAAAGAGAAACTACAACCATTTTATCTACATTTATCTCTAAGTATAGAACAGCACCTGGCCTATAAAGAAACATTTGCTATTTATAACTAAATGGGAAATGACATTTTACTGTGTGCTAAAATCTCTTCCAAGTAATTTAAACATATTAACTCATTTAGTATTCACCACAACCCTATTAAGGAGATATTCTTTTATTTTCCTTTTACTGCTTGCAATGAACACTTAATGAACTATTAATTAGGTATTATTATTTTACTTCGTTAAATGAACTAATGAATATAATGATGATTACGATTACTGAGGAGGTTATACCACATCACTGCGTGCCACACACAGACACACACACACACACACACAAACAGACACACACACACGCACATGCACGCATGCACGCACGCACACGGAGACCATACAAGGGTGACCCATGCATTAATAATGATTTCTCTCTAGCATGGCAAAGACTCCAATTTAGATTATCTCCTTAATAGAATTTACTATTTCTTTGATTTTCAAATGATACATACTATGTTTCCCCTATGTGATAGCCTAAGAATGTTTGGATCAAAAGAAATACATGCTTGTGACTAAATATAAGGGGTAAGGTTTTTTTGATGGCATCATAATTACCTATGGCCACCCCCCGCTATCAGCTATATAATGCTTTACCCCTCTGTAGTCATCTTTCCACAAATTAATACACATAATTAATCTCCTTAAATGTATTTAATTAGATGTTTGTAAAATTTTTATAATGAGCATGGACTCATAAGGTTCATTATAAACAAGGAGAAGTTCACACAGTTAAAGTACATCGCTATTGCAAGGAAGTCCCTCTCATTTCAATGCTGGTGAGCATTACAATTAAAGTACAATGTGGCACTTTTTCTATCAGGCTGTGAAATACTCAACACACAACTACGTTCTTACTATCAAATTATAAACCTACTGAGTAAAAAAGAAGAAAACATAATGACGTCTATGCCTTTCAGCTCTCATCAAGTACAGTCACTACCTTCCTTTTTGTTAAACATAGATACATACACAGGTGAGTTGGACAAACGTAAATAAACTAAAAATTTGCAGGTACTTTAAAGTTTATGAACATGATGATTGTTAAGATGATGTTTTGGTTGCCAGGATTCCATATTCACAGCCTCTTTCCATTCTTGTGACTTAATTAAGAAAATAGTATTGCACTGAACAGAACTCGGACAGCAGTTAGGACTCCTCACAGTTTTCAAAAAGTTTTTCGATATCCCTCTCATACTAATGCACAGCAGTTATATTAAGGCAGGTTTTATGCTTATCCCAAATGAAGAATCCGTCTTATTACATACTTCTCACTCCATTTTAGGTCCTCCAAGTAGATCTTCGAAACCCTAAAACCTGCTGCTTTGGGAATTTGCACCCCTGTAAACCAATATGTTTTAATCGGAATTTGTGTACGGCCATTTGTCTTATGTGTGGTATAGCATAATTGGGTATTGTATTCATAGTTAATCCAGATCATCTATAAGGTTACCAATTTAAAATAGGAACTGTTATTTTAAAGTCCCAGGAGAAAGAAAGATTTATAAATTATGGCACCAAAAAGCATTTTTTGTTGACGTTTCTTTCTACTGGTTAGATGATCTTTGAAAGTAAGAACTTGAGGATATTATCGTTCAGGTTATGGTTGAAGAGTCCGTTGATCTTTTTTTTTTCTCTAGTCACAGAACATATAGATTGAATGTCAAGAGTCGTTGTGAAAATAACCTTAAAAAACACATTCCACTAATCCATATCCTACACCTCAATACTGTCCAAATACCCTATGGGGCTTCATGACAGTAGCTTTAAGGTTATCAATTACGGAAATTCATAAAATATTTAAATGACATTTGACAGACTACTGGAAATCAGTACTATTCTTACTTTTTTTTTAACCAAATGTATATTTCCTCCCTATGAAGGAACTCTTAAAAAACCTTTCATCTGAACTTAAGGTAAAAAATAGAAGAGAAATATCTTTCTATACATTTACTGTACCCTTTCATTTAGGAGCCTTTTTTTCACATATAACAAATAATATTATTACACTCATAACACCTTTGCAATCATGAAAAATTATCTATTTCTAATCCCCAGAGCAAACATAAGATTTGAGCATTATTAAATGCAGCTATTGAATTTAATTGATTATTTCTTTGCCATCACATTGCAAATTATTGCTTTGCCCTTTGAAAAGTCAATTATTAAAGCTCCAGATGAAGGAAATAACAGCCTCTGAGACTGATAGGAATTATTGGGTTCTTTGGATAAAATCAGCTTAATATCTAAGTGTTGAATAATTCCATTTTTCTTTCATACGCTTTGTCCCTGATCAGTTCTTATGATACATTCACTTTTATTTATCTATTTTTAATTATATTTTATTGTTTATTTTATTCCAGTTATCCCCACTTTTCCACCCTTGGCCCGCCTCTTCCCTCCTCCTCAGGGAAACAACACAAGGTGTTTCCATGACTCATGCATATAAATGTTCATTTGTTAATCCCTTCAATTTCTATGTTATTGCTTTATTTTCTACTAGTATATGTGACAAAAGATCAAAAAGTACATATTTAAAACACATCACACATCCCCTTTGAAATGCAAAGGTCTCAATTATATTTACAGAGAACGTGGATTTTAAATTGGTACCTAGTTATTTGGCGGTCTAAATTATAACACAATGAATGGTTCTGTTCTTATAATTTCTTAAGAACTTGAAATGAGGTTTTAAAAAACCTCATTTATGAGTGTCAAAGCTTTCATTTGAATGTCATGCATTTCATGTTTTCGGAATGGTGAGCCCTCAAGGTAAATTCATAAAAATGTATAAGTTGATTACACTTTCTGTTGTGTATTCTTAAAAATGCACCAAGTTGAAAGTTGATAATCTAACATTATATCAATGTGAATAGAAAAATAAAAGATGGCTTTATTGAATCACGTTGAATTGCAAAGAACTGTGTGTATCACACAAGGAATCAAATCAATTAGCATGGCCATTATAACCCAGGTTCAATAAGCAACAGTGTCCCATGTGATATTTGGATTTTGTTTACTTTACTTAAACTGGCTAAACATACCCTCTTTAAAGCTGTTTCAAGCCCATGGGTTCAATGTGCTTCAAATTAACATCTTTCATCTTCAGATACCAGAAAGAGTTTTATACCTCAAAATGTGATAGTCTAAGGTTAAGTATATTTTCAGGTTTAAACAATTCATGATGCAACCCAGACTGCTGTGGCTCAGTTGGGTGGACTTCACCCAAAATGAAAGTTCACTGATTCAATTCCCCCATCAGTTGACATGCATGCGTTGGAAGCCAGGCCCCTGCTGCAGATGTTCTAAAGGCAAACAATTGATGTTTCTCTCCCTATTTCTCCCCTCCTTTCTCTTCCGTCTAAAAATAAATAAAATACTATTTCAAAAAAATTCATGATCCTTGATCAACTTTTAACACTCTCTCTCATTTTCAATGGTAAAAATGTCTTTACTAACCACATATTTAAATACAATTATGGAAAAAATAGCAAGCAGAGAGAATATGAAGGCCATTACGTGTACTTTTCAGGTATTAGAATGAGTTATTTACTTACTTATCTTTCTAAAGTGCTTCTACAGATAAACTTCACTTTGTCATCTTATTATTGCTAACGTGTGGATTACTTCATATGCCATGTGGCTTATTCTCACTCCCTAACATGCTTCTACAAGTAACTAAGATACCACATTAAATTGCTTTGAGTCAGGTTACATTTAAAATTAAATGTAAATAACATTAATCAACATAAGAATAATATCGCAAGTGAATGGCATGTAACAACCTGATAACATTCTATTGGACATTGAAACACATGGTTGTTATGATTAATTAATAAAACAAGCTAATTATAAAGGGATTAAAAACTATTAAACCAGTTATTTGACATGTATAAAAAATTTCATACCATTTGAAACATTTATTTTTCAATGAATTTTTATGGATAACCCAAATATAGAGGCTATGTGTATTTAATAGAAAATGATTCATCAGCTCAAAGAAATTTGGTTAGAATGTCAGCACTCTACAGAGAATTTTCCCCATTAAAAATTCTCTAAACACAACCATAAAAATTAAAAAGGCCTTGTCCTGGTCCAGTGCCTCAGTTCACTGAGCTTCATTCCATACTACAAAGGGTTAGGGGGTTAGATCCCTGGTTAAGGCACAAACTTAGGTTGCAGGATCGATCTCCGGAGGCAGAGCATGCATGACTCAACCAATCAATCTTTCACTCTCACATCAATGTTTCTCTCTCTTCCCTGCCTTTCTTCTCTCTAAACATAAATAAATACATTTTCTTGAGTGACAATTTAAAAAGGGCCCACCTTAGGAAATGGAATGTAAGTTTTTGACAGTTGCTTTGCAAAGGTTTTATTTTTTAACTATCTGTGTATTACTTTTAATATATAAATAAGGTTACTCATATTAATGTGCTTTATAATATGTGAAATAATGTTCTAATAGATCAGTTAATCCCTGAGAAGTTATCGTTAGTTGTTTAAGTGTACAGAGTGGCAAACATAGCTTAATCAGCAACTCGATAATGACTTCTGTGATTTAAAATTAAATAATTTCTTCTTAGTCAATTCAATTTCACTGGTAATATATAAATTTAGATGAAAAATAATAGAAATCTATTAGTCTGGTTCTGTTCTGTTTGTTTATTTTGTTCCTTAGATTCCATGAGTGAAATTATCTATGTCTTTGTCAGACTGGCATATTTCACTTAGTATAGTACTCTCCAAGTCTATTCACGATACAGCAAAAGGTAATATTTACTTCTTTGTATAGGGCCAAGTGGTATTCCATTATGCACATGTACCACAGCTTTTCTATGCATGCTCCTATTCGTGGGCACTTGGTCCCCTTTCAAATCTTGCTTGTTGCCAATGATACTGCAATGAACATAAAACAAACGGAGAGTTGATAAAAGAAAAAGGGTTAGGGAGAGCTGAGTAAAAAAGGTGAATGCCCCGAGGAACAAACTGATTGACACAGACAAGAGTTTGGTGAATACCAGAAGGAAAGTGAAGCAGAGGAGGGGAAAGGGGGTAGAGTAAAGGAAAGTAGAGTATAAAAGGGTAATAAATGGTAACAAAAGCACACTTGACTTTGGATGGTGAACTCACAATTTATAGTTAATGTATTATGGAATCGTACACGTGAAACATATACTTTTATTATCCACTGTCACTACAATAAATTCGTTACCTTTTAAAAAATGTTTAACTAAAATATGATTATAAACCTGCATAAAGATTTCTATATAAGGGTATTAATAATGGCATTGCATATCAAAAAAAACCCACAGCAAGGAATTACTTATGATGAATATTACATCCACAGTGGAATACTACATAGTACTTAAATATCTTATTTTCCAGGAAATACTAACAATTTCTAAGAGTGCAGACAACAGCTGATGAGGTCAAAAGGGAAGATACAAAGTACTATGAATCCAGATGTATAAAAAGAATACACATGCAAAAGAAAAATTCTTCAAAATGCAATAGTAATAGTATTTTACATGTAAGAATATAAGTGACTGCTTGTACATACATAAAAACAAAGATGTCCATAATGTGTATTGCAGAGAAGCAGCCTATTTTTACCTGGAACTGAAAAATGTAGCTAATTTATCTCCTAAATTCAGTAAGTAATCTTAGTAGCCTAGTAATTGATTATGTAACTGTTTCTATGCCCACAGACACCTACACAAAGAAACAGAAAATTCAAAAATTAAATAAGGAACCAAAGCAGAAAGCATGACCTCAGGGAATTTTCATGTCTAGAAACCCTTAGACGAGATCAACAAAGAAGCACAGTACTCCCAGTCCCCTCCTTCTGCATGTGGGACAATTTCTACGACCAACAAGAAAAAGCATAGTATGCTTTACAGATGTAGTACTGAACCCTATACATACTATGCTTTTCCTATATAAATGTGCCCATCATATAGTTTGTTCTCTAAAGTAAGCACAGTAAAACTAACAACCACAAATACTAAACAAAAATAATTCTAACAATATACGGTAATACATCAGTGACCGTGGTCTCTCTTTAGCTCTATATGACAACAGATCTTACAGTACAGAGGTTAGTAAGTGACATCAAGAACAGACCTAAGGAGACCATGGAGAAAGGGATAATTCAAATTTCCAGTAGACTAGAGCCTGACGACTTGAGGTTTCAACACACTACTCAAAACAGCACACAAGTAAAAACGTATGAATTGTTCAATGAGAAGACAAAGAAACTGTTTAGAAATGAAAGATGTAGAGGTATCTCAAGAAAAAGTACTAAATGAAAAAGAAAGCTGGACCAGATATAGAGTTCAAATCCAAAGTTATAAGTTTACTCACGAAACTTAGAACAGTACAGAAAAGGACAGGGAAATGACCCCCCCAAAAAAAACCAAAAAACAAAAACAAAACCAGAACCAGCCAGATATAATACACCAGCAGAAATGAAGAATAAATTACACACAATCAACGTTAGAGTAGGCAAAACACCTAATCAAGTCATTGATTTGGAATACAAGGAAGCAGAAATCACCGAATCAAAACAGCAAAAAGGAAAAGGAATCTAAAAATGGAGGATAATGTAAGAAGGTGTATCACAGAGAAAGTAAAATACCCATCATTTAGGATGCAGAGCCTTCAGAATAAGTATAGAACATCAGGATGAAAGTTGGCGACATTTGTCCTAAATACATCCCTTCAATACCTACAGATACATACAGAAGAACTGAATATCTGAATACGGGCTAGAAAAGCTGAGTTAAGCAGGACTGGATGAAAGATGAAATGATTAGCATAAGAATGGACACCCATAAACCATGAACAAAGAATGACAACAGTGTGGCAGGGGCCTGAGGGCAGGTGTTATGAGGCACTGAGTGGAAGGAGACAAAGACGCGGGAAAGGGGACAAATTGAAGTTTATTTTCTTAAAGTTTGGGTTCAATACACCTTTTAGTTTCACTATTTATTAGACTGGCCCCAAAATTCATTTGGTTTTCTCCACAAGTTGGGTCCAGCAGCACTTATTTATCTTTAACTTCTTAAGAAACAATTTTCTTAGAGTGCGTTGTGATAGCTGTCATATGTCATAGGCGCGCGCATGCATTTAAAAAAAAAGTACCAAAAAGGGTGTACTTTTGTTTACTCGTTTTAATATTGAACACAGAAAACATAATCAAGATTTTCCGTATATTATTCTTCATTATTTCAAGAAACGAAAAAACCCAATCGAAACGGGAAAAAAAAAAGATTTCTGCAGTGTATGGAGAAGGTCTTGTGACTGACTCTAGGTGTCACAGTGGTTTATGAAGTTTAGTGACGGAGATGTTCCAAGGTCGGGTAGAGCAGTTGAAGTGGAAAGCAATCATATGGAGACATTGAGAACAATCGACCTTACACCATGCAGGAGATAGTTCACATACTGAAAATATTTAAATCAATAAAGTTATAGGTAAAAATGAAAAAAATTTGTCTTTTTTTTACCGAAAAAAAAAAACAATAAAGACTTTTTGGACAACTCAATATTATCGGTGGTTTAAGCATCAGGGTTATGAATTATATTTAAGTCTCCTACTCACATACTTTTCTACTCTAATAAGGGAGATATTTTCAAACTGATAATACCAATCCTTATATTGTTTACATAATTTCTTAATATTGTTATGTGCCCATCAAAAAAAATTCAGTAATGAAATATCCATTCGATTTGATAGTACATGGTCAATGGTGACTTCATTCTGGATGAAAACGACAAAAACAATGAGAAATATGGAAATAGAAGATGTTGACTATTGTTTAAAATATTTTAATATAAAGCTGTTAAGGTGAAGGTTATGATACTTTAGTGTGTGTATTTGATTATTTCTAAATATAACTACTTATTTTATTTAAAAGAAAAATTATAAATCACCCCCAACTACCACTGGAGAACAGTTTAGTTTCCTTAGTGCATTAAAACTCCTCAGCAAAGAAATCAATTACTGACATATCTATTGATATTTTAGAAGGTATACCTGGGGTGAAATATTAGGCTAGGAGGAAAATGTGTACTATTTTCAAAGGAAAGTATGAATTGATAAAATGTTAAAAACCTACCTGTGAATAAAATTGCACAGTAATTTTAAATTAAAACACTTACAGATTTTATGCAGGTCAAATCAATTTTCAGAAAAGATATTAAGCACTTTTCCTTAGAAAAAGAAAAACAATAACACGAGACTACCAGGAAGTAAAAAACAATGTCATCCTTTGGGATCCACTGTGTTTTTGGGTATTTACAGTAGACCATACAAGATCATTATAAAATAAAAACTCAAACACAAAATTACAAATATACTTGTAGTTCCTGTTACTTCCTTATTCCTCTGTCATTCTACAGAAAGACAATTATGTTACGAACTTTGTGTTGCCTTCCAGATATAATGACTGTACAGGCTCCGGCAGAAGTAATGCCACTGAGTGTGGGTGATGGGTTACTTAAATGTCAGGCAGGAGATGGAAAGCAATTAGAATATTTCACCTAAAATGTCATATGGTGTGCTTGAGTGTGATGTTGTTATGTTACAGGATTACATGGTTATGATTCTGTAATAAAGGATTTTTATGTAATAAAAAGGGGCGTTGTCGGTGCCAGACTCTGTATTGAGAAATCATATTGACAGACTTCAGGTATATTATCAGAAGATGGAGAGCTGGGTAGAAAACCAGATCCATTTTTCACTTTTTGAGGTATCTCTATACTGTTTTATACAGCTGAACTCCAGTCTGAAATCCCACCAACAGTGCAAAAGTGCTTTTCTCCACATCCTTGACAGCGCTTGTTTTTTCTTGATTCATTAATGATAGCCATTGTTACAGGTGTGAGGTGATACCCTTTTGCTTTAATTTGCATTTCTGTGATAATTAGTGATATCCATAAATCTGGTGGCCATCTCCATGCCCTCTTAGGAAAAGTATATGTTCAGGTCCTTTGCCCATTTCCTCTCATTGGATTGTTTGTTTTTTTGGTGTTAAGTTTTCTAAGTTCCTCATAAATTTTTTGGATGTTAACCCCTAACCAGGTGTACTAGCAAATATACTCTCCTATTCAGTGGGTTGTCTTTACTTTGGTGATGATATTTTTTGCTGTGCAAAAACTTTTTAGTTTCATGTACTCTCATATGTTCATTTTCTTTTGTTTCTGCTGTCTAGCAAGATATATCCAATAAAATATTCTATGAGCAATATTACCACACTGGATGGATCTAGAGAACATTACGTTGAGTGGAATATGCCAATCAGAGAAAGACAAACACCATATGATTTCACTCAAATGTGGAATCTAATGAACTGAACTAATAAGGAAAATGGGCTCCCACTCTGTGATTGAGAGCAGGACGACACATTCGGGGGGAGGGTTGGATAGGGTATTGGGGTTAAAGGGATTAATCAAAAACAAAAAGGGGTTTATGGACAACAGAGTGGTGATGGGGGGGCGCTTATAATGGGATTAACTGATAATGAGGAAAAAATACAATAAAGATTAATTTTTAAAAAAAAGAATACATATTGAGAGCCCTGGTTGGTTTATCTCAGTTGGAATGCAGTTCTGGAAATGAAATGTCATACCTAATTTTTTTGTTTCTTGCTCACAATGATACTTTTCTGCCTCTGTCTTTGCCAAATGAATATTAATATTACAGTATGCATCATTAAACTATTAAAAGATCATCATTCCCTCATTTTTATTCTTTTTACTATTTCTAAAAAATGCAAGACTCCTACAAAAGTATATAATTCTGTCCACCCTCTCTCCATATTTTGTGTCCTTTCCTCTATATTTAATTTGTTATAAATCTTACAAGATTTATAACGTTCTTGTCATAATTGTACACATATTAACAATACTGATGTTCTTTAGTTTTTTCTCCTGATTCTTTGTTCCAATGTGGTATCATTAATTGCAGCTTGAAGATGTCACATAAGAATTTTTATTTAAGCAGTTCTGATCAATTCTTTCAAGATTTTTGTTTGAAAATGATATACTTAACTTTCTATTTTGATATTCATTGTGGAC
The DNA here is from genome assembly GCA_004026545.1 of Mormoops blainvillei. Classification (NCBI taxonomy): domain Eukaryota; kingdom Metazoa; phylum Chordata; class Mammalia; order Chiroptera; family Mormoopidae; genus Mormoops; species Mormoops blainvillei. The sequence continues at coordinate 18,842 of PVJD01008523.1, forward strand.
TGCTATAGCCTAAATGTTTATGTCCCCCCAAAATGTATAGATTCATGTGTGAAACTCTGAGGTCCTTGTAATAGGAGGTGAGGTCTTTCGAAGTTCTGTAGCACATGATAGAGCTCTCTAAAAGAGATCAGAACCCTTATAAAAGAAACCCAAGTGGACTTGCTTAAACCTCCACCATGTGAGCACACAGAAATTAGATAAAATCTATTAATGAAGAAATGGAATTGTATCAAACAGTGAAATTGGTTATACTTTTGAATTGGACTTCCCACGTACCAGAAGTGAGACAAAAGTTTCTGCTGTTCATAACATACTCATAGTGTGGTATTTCCTTGTAGCAGTTCAAAAGGACTACGAAAAAGATAATATCATAGGTTGGCAGACTTTTCTGTTTGTTAGGATTTTGTGTATTTTCCCCCCTTTGGAAAAAAATCCAGCTATTATTATTACTCATGTGCATTTAAAGTAAGCTTCTACAACTTTTTCCCTATGTGTTGAGGTATCGTTTTTTTGCTTTGATTTTCAGGAATACCATTATGAAGTACATGTGTGTGATTTTACTTCTATTTATACTGGTTCAGATTCACAGAAGTTCTTGAATTGGAGTACTTCTTTCCAATTTTAGATATTAAATCTTCGAATACTGCGTTTACTCCATGTTCTCTCCTCTTTCTGGAACTCCATTTACATGCGCTATATTTCCTTTGCTGTAACTAAATTACTTTTATGGTTTAAAAATTTTTTTCCACTGCTGTACAATGACAATTTTCCCATTATTAATTTCTCTACTATCATGTCATATATTCTGTTAAATATATGCAATATGTCCTTCTTTCGAGATACTGTATTTCTTCTTTCAAGTATAAAAATTTGGCTCCTTGTCATAGATTTTAATTATTTTTTTATTTTGGCTACAATTTCCACTGTTCTCCTAATATATTCAGTATTTTTCTGAAAGTAAAAACCATTTTTATGTTAAAGTCTATGTGGTAATACCACTTTCAGAATACAGTGTAGGTCTTTTTCTACTGTCTATTTATATGATCCTGATTGCTGGATGTAGAGACACCAATTTTGGTCATATTATCTTCCTATTAGCACCATAGACAAGCACAGGTATTTTAGAAAGTGATGTAGCAATTAAGAATAAGAAATATTAAATTTTAATATGCCTCAATTGACTGATTGAATAACAAATAATTAATGGAAATTAGTATATGTACAAAAAATATTTGGCTACATTTATCTACACTGTTTCCCTGTTAATATAACTAAAAAGAAAAGGCAAAGGTTCAATTAAATAAATCAATACATATGCTATACTGTACTCTTGTTATGTATTATTGAATTATCCTAATAAAGTAACATTTTCAACGAGTACTAAAAGTACAAACCAAAGCTTGTTATAACATTGTGCTGTATAAGCTGAATCATTCAACCTGCTTAGTGTAAAAAGATATTCATTATCAATGACATTGATGACTTCTAACAAAATGCAAAGATGTCTTCAAGATTACAGGAAATTACTAGAGATGATTGTTTTTCTGACAATTAGGATTATAATGGTTTTCTCCTGCTGAAATATCAATCACTTTTGAGATTGTTCTTTTCTTCTCAATGATGTTTTCTTCAATGTCCTACATACTTAGACACAGCTGGAATAACCAATATTTATTTAAATTTTATCGCTGGATTTTCTTGGGTTTTTTAAATGTTAAATATTATTTTCTTCATTTTTACAAACATTATTGCATCATTATATTGTATTTCATTTTTTAAAAGATTTTATTTATTTACACAGGTAGAAGGGAGGAAGGAAGCTGCGGAGAGAGACATCAATGTGTGGTTGCCTCTCTTTCGCCCCCTACTGGGTACCTAGCCTGCAATATAGGTATGTGCCCTGAGTGGGAATCAAACCTGGGACCCTTTGTTTCGCAGGCCAGCACTCAATCCACTGAGCCACACCAGCCACAGCTGACACAATTTTATTTTAATCAAAAAAAAAAGTTACTGAGGAAAAACAAAGAAGTATTGATGAAAACTACGAAGAAAATAACAAAATTGAAAATAGCATGTGATATTTTTACAACGATAGGCTCTCGCGACACACATGCATACAAAAAGGCTAAATATACACCCACATTTAAATACTCTCACACACATGCCTTTCATCAAATCATTAGCAAGAACATCTAAAATGTATACCCCACATTATGTTACCCACGATGAACTATGAATCCATACAAACATCAACACACAAATGAGCTCTGCCTGATACATTTCAACATACAGTTGTTATTGCCTGTGGCAACTTAACTTCCTAAGCATTCATAACAGCATAATCAAGTTATAAAATTAATTGTATTATCTAATTCTATTCTTAATTCTGAATAAAAAAGGAATCTACAGATGCATGGGACAATTTATAGAATTATGCAGGAGTGTGAAAAAGAGAAATGAAAAGTACAGACTCTACCAGATAATTAAAATTGGAATACTATCTAAAGATTATAGCAAGAAAATAATTTTTCTTTAAAAAAACATTTTGAAAACAGCAAATTAATACTCTATACTGCTAATTTATTTTAACAGCCAAAAATTTAAAGTCAAAATTTAAAAATTAAGTAAACAAATGATATATCATATTGACGGAAAATATTTCTACAGACCTGAAGGAAAATATTTTCCACAGACCTAGTAGAAAATATTTCTAATTTCCTAACTATTGGTCATGTATCTCAGTGTACTTTTCCCCACCACAAAGAGAAATACAGGATTGGCAAAGTCAGCTCTTAAGAAATTATCAAAGTGGTTAAATTCCCTCAATTTTTGAAGACACTTGCATTTGATTAAGATCACATATTTAGAAATTTAAATAACATAACATTGCATGAGCTTGAAGGATTAGGTTTTTATAAACAACGAAAAGCTGAGTAAGGTTATGTGTGAAACAAGTATTTGCCATTACTGATTGCATATTACACAATTCGAAATGTGCTTGGTATGCCTTTTCTTGTTCAATTTGACAATAAATGTATCGTTAACATAACTTATTACGAGATGCCTGGTCTGGCTCAATACACTGAGTGCCTGCCTGAGAACTGTTTGGTTCGCAACTCCAGTCAGGGCACATGCCTGGGTTGTAGAACTGGTCATGGTGGTGCACACGAGAGAGGCAACCACACACTGATATACTCTCCACTCTCCCTCTCTTTCTCCCTCCCCTCCTCTCTCTCAAAATATAAATAAATTAAATTAAAATGATAACTTATTCCAATCTCATAAAAAAGAAATAGAAACTTATCCCAATTCATTGATGTTCCCAACATCAAAAAGCTAAAAGTGAAAAGGTCACAATTTGTACCCAGATATATCAAATTGAAAACTTGTTCCTGCAAAGTACCCTGATACCTAAATACACAATATTGAAAGGAATACTTCCTGTGACTTCACGCAGCAGCCTCTTTGAACACTGTGCCCTACTGTAAAGTTCTTCCCTAATGCTAAGTAAAAATGTTACTTCCTATAATTTTCACCTCTTAATGGTAGTTATGCCCTTTGGGTCGACAGGAGAAACTCTACTCCCTCCTTCCACATGACAGCTCTTCAAATATTTCATGACAACAAGAATGAAACCTTAGTGTTCCAGTCCCCAGGCTATACACCCACGGAAGATTATACTTTTACATTAATATCTGCGCACTGCATTTTCTACACACCCACACCTTTTCCTTTGTTCCTCCTCTCTCAAACAGTGGGAACAATAAGAAACTCTGTCAATGATGAACCAAATTATATAATCTCACTCACCTCCTCCTTCACTCCCTTAACATAGCCTCTTTGTAGGCATTCAAGGCAGTCAAGTAGTATAGGATTTGGAGGAAAGAAATCATTCAGAAACAACTCTCAAACCGGTTAAATTCTTTTCTCAACCCTAAAGGTCAGTGAAACATAAAAGGTAAGCGCATTCTGTGATTCCTCATCACATCCCAATCGAACTACCCACAGGAGCAGAGGCACATATCTGAAAAACACTTACAGAAATCTCAAAAATACACCTACAAAATTTAAAGGAGCAGCTATACTCACAAGGATGAGAAATGGTGCTGCAAGTACGTATAGGGGGAAAAAATCTGTTTGAATTCCAGCGCTGCCATTTACTCCCTGTGTGTTCTTACACAATTGACAAATATTGACTCACAGTTTTCTCAATTGCAGAGAATTCTTTATTCATGTGGTGATTTTAACGAAGAGAAGAAACCGAATCCATTGTGGAGGAAAACCAGTTCCACTTTAATTTAAAGCACAGAAACGATCAAGTTCTCTCATGTCCTACAATGAGCAAACTAATGGTTTACTTGACCTGACAGGTATAGGTCAAATATGCAACATAATGAAGGCTTTTCAGGAAGAGAGAAACCTTCATCATGTGAAAATTAAGAGATTGCAAGATCCCTCAAAGTCAGTCATTGGCAAATATTCCTTTCGCCATGGTGAATTGAATCCACATGTTAACCTGTGTTCTCAACCAAAACCCCATGTAAATGGCAGGAAAATATTTACAGTCATAAATCTGCAAGGTCAATGAAAAAGACAATAAAAAACAGATTACAAGAAATGGAACACAATTTTATATGCTGAAAACCAGATGGACAAGTGGAAATTGACTTAGCAGTTCAGAGCAACTTAAGTATCTGGGGTGGGGAAAGCTAACAAGCAAAGCAATTTGTGTTGAAACACACTGTAGTAAAGATTCAGGAATTGCAGGTATCACTTAATTCTAAAGACAGAGACGAGTATGGCAATAGAAAGAGAATTTGAAGCCAGTCACTTCTTTCACACTTTGCATGGAAATCTACTCATTATAACTGCATCACTAACATGTTTGAATTTCCAGAAACCATTAGAACATAATAATTCAGACAAGCATTCTCTAACTTTATGAAATTGATCATTTTTGCCATGATTCAAGGGTCTGTCCTCATTCCCTTGGAGCCAACAGAAACACCATTAACATTCACATGTCTACGAACATTCTGTTGAACCAAAAAATATGTATTCTCTAAGAAGACAGAGGCTATCTTTTCAGTGATCCTCATTTCTTCCAGAAACCTCACCAGAATTTACTTTAACATATTTGCAATGGGTAAATTCACCAGTCAACTTGACTGTCCCATGGAGCACCCAGACAGCTGGGAAAGCATTCTGGGTGTACCTACAAAAGGCTGTTTATGGACTTCTTTACTGTTTGAATTGGTAGACTCAGCAAAACAGATTGGCTTCCCTAATGTGGTCGGAACATATACATTTAATTGAAAATCTAAATAGACAAAAAGTACTGCTGAAGAAGGCACCCTCTTGCTTGAATGCTCGAGAGAAACATTGATATTTCCTAAACTTCACACTCAGACTCAAACATGAGCTTTTCTCAGTCTTACACCTGCTGCATCCCCCAAAATCTGCATGTTAAACTGGCACCTTCAAGACTCAGGGAAGGACTCCTGATACAACTCCAGTCTGAAAGAAGTCAGCTGGCAGCATTCTTCTGTAGGGCACGTCAGTCTTTCTTATAGACCTCATTGAGGTTCACCCACACTATGCACAATACTCACATTTACTCAAGTACTGTAAATGTTAACACCGTGAAACAGTTCCACCATAGCTACATGGAGAGATCTATAGACAAATATCTGCATAAGAGGGCCTAGGCAAGTGAACACATAAAGTAGACTATCACAAGTCAAATCAGGTTACAGACTTCTGTGATAACATTCCTTACAAACACTATTTATAACAACCAAAAACTGGAAATGGCTGAATTTCCATCAACCAATCAATACACTAATAAAACACATTGTGTTCATCTGATGGAATATTACTGAGAAATAAAAAGGAATGGTACCAGATGAACCCTGAAGAATTGCGTTCAAAGAAAGCACCCAGATACGAAAGTCTACATATAGCAAGAGTATATTTATATGACATTTCCAGAATAAGTAAATCCTATTTTGACAGTTGTTGGGTCAATACATATGTTCCCCTCAACCAGTGAGGAGGGCTGACCGGGTACACCCCTGGCCGGAAGGAATGTATGCAGTTTGGAAACGGATGGCAACTCCCTCCTCATCTCCTTTTGGGAGTGGCTTGTTGCCCTGTGAATAGTTCCTGCTCTTTACTGCTGCATGTGCACACTACTGTGAGGTAGCTGCAGGCCACATGGGGAGCTGTGAAACCTGGACCACTCCTGCCACTATCTGGAACTCCTCCTTAGGACCCGAAGACTTGAGAAGGCCCGGTCTCCCTCCCAGCTACCTGCTACCAAGGTACACTCCCCCGGAATGTGAGTAGTAAAGGGCAAGTCCACATCTGCTACTCCTTTGGATGATTTTTTTTTTAAGATTATCAGGAACACTTAATCAGATTCCTGTTATTGGACTCTGGTGTTACAACAGAGTCAATCTCTCTCTCTCTCATTACTGTGTACACTTTGAAATTATTAAAATACTAAGTTCTATGTTGTATAAATTTCACCTCAATAAAATACCTCATACATGATAGGGAATCTCAAGCCCAAATACACAAGGTTCTTAACACTCAAGAGCAGAAAGTGCCAACATTCAACTAAATAAAGGGAAATGTATTTCCAAAAAATTTCGGCAATGAAGATATCCAGAAGGTAAGGAAATACTTCATATGGTAACATTATTAAGCCATCAGGTAAATGCAATTAAATAACATAAGGTATTTCAAATCTACTCCAACTAAAACTGTTAAAAATTTAAAAAGGAAAACTGATAACCTTAACAGTTGCTGCTGTTGTCGAACGGCTGGAACTGACACACTGAGGGTGGAAATGCAACAGGTTTACAGTCTATCTGTACTTCTTAACGGTAATATATAAACAAGAGGAATCACGCAAGATAAACATCTTTTTGTAAGTTACTGAAAATATCCACATATACCCAACAAGTAAATCAGATATTGCCATGTGTTTATCACTATACTAAGAACATAAGATATATCAGGAAAAAAAGAAAAGTGTCTCCAATCATGAAGTTTATGATGATAATTCTGTGCATTAGAAACTAGGAGTTACATTCTTATTCAGCTAAAAAATAAAAGTAAAAATATATTGCCTCTAATACTCATGTGGCGGCATAAAAAAATAACTTATGTGCTAATTCAAAGGAAAAAGCCTACACATCTATACGCTGTCTGTTTCTGAGAAGTCAAATTCATATTCAAGCACCAATACATGAGTATGGTTTACAAAGATCATTAATGGTCTCCTTCATTCTTACAATTTCAGTCCAAATTTTAAAACTGGAGACATCTGGCCAAGATGGATGCGTAGATAAATACACTTTGCCTCCTTGCACAATTAGAAGAAGGACACTACCACATTTAAACAGAAAAAACAACCAAAATTGTCAGAAAATCACACTGTATGGAAGTCTGACAGTCAAGTAGTTAAAGAAGACACACTCATACATACTGGTATGAGCAGCTGAGACTCACAGCCCAGGTTTAGATGACAAGTGGTAAGTCTTTGACTGGAGGACTGAGGGGTCCCACATTTGACTGCCAAAAAACCAGGAGGAATAACTGGGAAGCAAGATAGACCTAGTAACTCAGGGTTCCCGCACGTTAAAAGAAAGGCTCAAAACCTCTGGGTGTTAAAACCTGTAGGGGCTGCAGCAGTGGTAAAAACTCCCAGCCTCACAGAAGAGTTCATTGGAGGGACCACACAGTCCCACAGCGATCACAGACACACCTATATGGGAATCAGCCACCAAAAGGGCACAATCAGTTTGTGGGAAGTGGTGGAAGTGACTGAAAGCTGGAAGAGAGTCAAGCAGCCTGCATTGTTCACTCTCTAAACCCTCCCCCACAGAGAGCACCACAATGCAACCTGGATGCCCCACCCTGGCCAACACCTAAGGCACATACAAGAGTTACCAACAAAGGTGTTCCCATGAGACTATCAGTTGATTTCTCAAAAAGAAATCTTGCAGACAACAAGGCACTGGGGGATGGAAAGAAGTATTTGAAGTCATGAAAGGCAAGGATCTACATCCAAGATTACTCTATCGAGGAAAGCTATCCAATGGCAGATAAAGTGCTTCACAGCTAAGGTCAAATTTAAGGAGTTCATGATCACCAACCCTTTCTTAGATAAAATGTTAAAGGCACTTATCCAAGAAAACGAAGATGATCAAAACTGCGAACAGTAAAATGACAACAAACTCACAACTATCAACAACTGGACCTAAAGAAAAAGAAAATAAAATAAAACAGCTAAACTAAGCAAACAGCTACAACCGAAACAGAATCTCAGAAATGGAGATCATGAGGACAGTTATCAGTTGGGAATGGGAGGTGGCAGAATGGGGGAAAAGTTACAGGGAATAAGATGCATAAATGGTGGTACAAAATAGACAGGGGGAGGTTAAGAATACTACAGGAAAGGGAGAAGCCAAAGAAGTTATTTCTATGACTCACTGACATGAACTAAGGAGGGAAATGGCTGGGATGGGCAGTGCAGGTCAGCAGGGACTAAAGGACAGAAACTAAAAATCAAGAATCAATAAATAAATTGTGAATCCCACCAACTCCTTTATATTCCTTTCCCAAATCCAAGCTCTTTGCAAATCATCTAACCCTCCATTTTCTTATATGCTTTTGTCAGATTAAGCACACTTATTGTCACAGGATTTTTCAACCATGAAATTCTCCACATTTTATTTTTCAGCTGCAAAATCCATCTTATACATTTTCTCTTTCTCTTTACTACCAGGTAAAAAAAAATTAAGATTTTCTTTATTTCTTTTTACAAAGAGGGGAACGGAAGGAGAAACACAAGAAGAGAAAGAGTAATGTGAGAGAAAAACTTCCAGTGCTTACCTACTGCCACCCTCCAATCAGGAAGGAACCTACAACCCAGGTATGTGCCCTGACTGGAATTGACCAGCTAACTTTTGTTTTGCTGGAACAAACCCAAACAACTAAGCCACAATGGCCAGGTATACAGCTCAAAAATATTTCGTTCTTGTGTGGTGTTAATTGCTATATGTTATACTTTTATTAAAACACAGTACATGACAATCATTTATTCTACTCTCATATTTTCTCACACACAGTGAATTCCTTAAGAGAAGCACATCTTTTTTACTGATTTATACATACAGAGTCAATGTGAAACTGACTGAGTTACCAAAGATGGCAAATAAATTGAAAAAAGCCTACATTGTTGCACTTTAAAAAATTAGTACTTTAAATTTTAAAGACTACAGTTTCTGCATCTCAAGCTGCCATTGGCCTGTCTGTTGTCCAATGGAGATTCTCATCTACTGGTCTACATGTGTTTGTTATACCCAAATACATTTTGGCTACCTAGAAAAATTTCAAAAAATGAATTCCTTTACTTCACATTATACAGACATGGAATTAATGAGCATGTTTTCTTTAATTGGTACCTAAGTGATCGGAAACTCAGCATGCATTTCCTATACCCTGTAAATGAGTAAGTAGATATACTTATTCCTGCAGATTGGATGGTTAAGTTAATTGTTACTACGATATTTTAAAGTATAGGAACTGCAACAACAACTGTGGCAAAATACTAATTTCTGTAATTTTGTGAGGCTGCACTTGATTTGGAGAACTTCATCTTTATGAAAAGATCCAGGACTTTTCACTTTTCGAGAAGTTAACATAGTCTCCTTCATTATATGGGTGTCTAATCCCATGGAACAGGGTTTCCAAAGAGCTTTTGAAAGTCAGAAAACAAGTAAGATAGTGTACAGCTGACCACATAGGCACTGATAGTAAACGTCCTGTGTTCAAGTTTTTGCCCAGATACTTACTACTGTTATGACTTTGAGCGTTTTAACAAATCCTTTCATGTCTGAGTCAGTGGGGTTTGTAGATGTACTGCTATGGTTACTCTAGTAACTAAATTTCCATAAGCCTCTGTCTTAGCTGATTAAAACAGAAATTCTCCTGTTGTCTTTCTAGACATGAACAACAACGACACACACTGCCTGTAGAAGGAGCCACAGAGCAGGATCCAGAGAATGGTCACTAGGAGCTAAACACTGACCGTGCAAGAAAATGAATTCTTCCAACAACCTAAGGAGCTTGCATCCTTCCTACAAGTCACCACACAGCTGGCTGTGACAGCCTTGGCAGAGAATCATACTCAGCTGAGTCTGGACTCTTGACCAGCGGAAACTGTGTAATCCTAAATTTGAATTATTTTAAGCCACTAAATTTATGGTAATTAGTTAAGGCACTATAGAAAATTACCTATGTCAAAGCATTGTTACGAAGACTAAATGATGGTAATACTTACATCTGCATAAGTACCTGTTAAATGAAAAATGCAAATCTGCAAATCACTCAGGGACCTAAAAATAAACTGTCTATATCTGCAAACTCTAATATAGAGTAGGAAGCAGTATTGGGAAGATATCTTCAAGACAGAAAGTTGAAGGAAGGAATGAAATTGCAAAACCCGTGACTAATTATGGAACTAAAGATTCAACGTCCCCTGTGACTATGCATCCACAAAAATGGACAATCATACACTCTATTATATATATGTTATTATAATAAAACATTATCTCATATGTATTCTATTAATCAATTACATACAATATATTCAATCTTCTAAACTATGTTTCTTGTTCATCCAATATCCACTTAATAACAGTCCACTTCTCTTAAGGTCTCTCCAAGCCCAACAGCACTTTGAAACTAATGAGATTAAAAATATTTAAATTAATTAAATATATGCAACCAACATGAATTACTTTTTCACAAATTACTCTCAATTTGGGTAGGATGATTCAAATTCAGTTTTAGTTCCTTTAAAAATTCATCTAGATTCTTTTTTGCCTTGCCATTATACTTAGAATAAAGCATCTGTAGTGGTTTAAAAACCTTAGACTATTAAAATAATCGACAGTTTACCACAGATATCAAGCTGTTCCATGAATAATGAATCACCAAAGTTGCCAGTTTTTCCACTGTGAAATAAAAAGTCTCATATAATAAAAGTTTATGTTACTGGTTTTATTTACAAAGATACATTTAACATACAGCTGTTGGGTGTGAGGGATATTTTGAAATAAGTCGTCACTTAGATATTGATTTACATGCACTAAGAACAGTTTTAAAAAGTCAATAATTTTCTTCCACTGAATGACTGCTGTGGAATTGGGTTGCAGTCTTGCTTGTATTTTCACTGTTGTATCATATAAAATTGAAATTTGCCCATTGACAAATGACTTAGTTCACTAAAACTCATGATATTGCTACATTTTAAATTATATTGAAAAATAATGTCTGTAACCCAATAAAAGTTTGTTAATCCCACACAATTTTATGTTTAGAACATGACTTGCTTCATATCATGTATTTTTAATGTAACCTTTGTTTGTTCAGACTACAGCTGTCAAGATATTATCAGCGTCTTGTGTGGGTATTCACAAGAAGTGCTTTTTTTAAACACAATTCTTTAAATGATCTGTAATTTTATTTTCTCTATTACACCATTTATACCTCTGATAACCTCCATCCATGCACTATCACCAAATTCTTGTCTATGTCCATGAGCCTACTGCCACTAATTGCAACCCCCTTAGCTGTAGAAAGTGCTTTTTGCCCTGCGGGGTGGCTGCGTGTTAAGGAGGGCTCTCCAAGTAGAAATAGACCCCTTCTTAAAAAATGACTCATACATGTATGTATTCCTGTGTGTGTGTGTGTGTGTGCGCGCGCGCGCGCGTGCGCGCGTGTCACATATAAACATTCCACTGAAGTTGGTAGGAGACTTTTCCTTTCCATGACGGTGATAAATCCAACCTTGTTTTGGGATCCCACCTTTCCAGAGTTCTCAAGAATACTAAGAAGTAGAGATTAAACATGGCAGATCTGCCTAGGTTGTGTTCACCACTGGTTTTCTTTGCGTTTCATTTGCCAGTGTTATGAAAAATCTGCTAAACACGAGACCCACATAAGTCATTTTAGCAAAATTGCTAATTGACATAGTAACATGAGGATTTCTTAAAGTAGTCCTTGATCATGGGCCTCAACCCGGACCTCTTTGGGATACTCAGATTGAGGCATATGTCTCGATTCCAAAATAGATGTGACTGACACTAGGCCTATGGGAATGGCTCTTACTTTGTGAACATTTGTTGTGTCTTAACCAGTTGTTGGCTCCCTTTCTATATAGGGGTTCGTTGGAGAGTCTGTTTAACACGCAGGGCCATTAGGTGGTGACTGGTGGAAGAACAGTTGTTACCATGTGGGATGCTGAAGTCACACAGCTCAAAGTAGAAGACTCACTAGGACCTTACAAAAATACTTCTGCTTCTGCAGCCTCTGACCATAACACACACACACAGACACACACACACACACACACACACACACAGATACACACACACAGAGGATCTTGATCCTCAGGGCTCTAGAGAGGAACATCCATAGCATCCTTCTGACAAACCCAAGGGATTAATTCAGTCACAACCATGGGGAGGTGCATAACGCTGATGGTACTGACTTAGTTTGAGGTTCTCTGAAGAAAAAAACTCACACATGAGGAGGGTAGAGAACGAAACCATTGAAGTATATCCAGTAAACACACACACATGCACACATACAAAATACAACGTGGAAAGTTGTCTAGAAGGGCCAACTGTTCGTGGGAAATGTGATAACTCATTTCTCTCCTGAAACTTAAATATCGGTATTTAGCTCTGTGGGATTTTAGGTAAGACATCCAAACTATTAAGTAGGAATATATATAGAACTCATATGACTCAACACCAGGAACACAAACAATCCAATTAAAGAATGAGAACGGATATGAATAGGAACTTCTCCAAGGAGGACACAAACAGGGCCCACAGGCATAAGATAGGATGCTCAGTATCAGTAGCCATTAGAGAGATGCAAATTAAAACAACCATGAGTACCACTTCACACCAGTCAGAATGGCCATCACAAACAAATCAACAAACAACAAGTCCTGGCAAGGATATGGAAGTAAGGGAACCCTAATGCATCGATAGTGGGAATGCAGACTGGTGCAGCCATTGTGGAAAACAGTATGGAATTTCTTCAAAAAACTAAACACGGAACTGCCTTCTGACCCAGTGATTCTGCTGCTGGGAATGGACCCTAAGAATCCCGAAACACCAATTCAAAAGAATGCATACACCTCTATATTCATAGAGTTATTTACAATAACCAGGTGCTGGAAACAGCCTAACTATCCATCATTAAAGAGTAGACTAAAAAAGCGTGGTATATTTACACAGTGGAATACTATGCAGCAGAAACAAAGAAGGCGCTCCATCCTTTCATGGCAGCATGGATCGAACAGGAGAGCATTATGCTAAGTGAAATATGCCAGGTGGTGAAAGAAAAATACCATATGATTTTAAATATAAGAGGAACCTAATGAACAAAACAAAGAAGCAAACAAAATTGAAACAGAGACATGGAAATAAAGAACAAACTGACAATGACCAGAGGGGAAGGGTTAGCAGGATATTTTTGGAAAGACTTGGGGTAAAGTCAAGGAACATAAATAAATGACCCAAGGAGAGGAAAACAGGGGGTTGGGGGGACACTGCATGTGGGAAAGGGGTGTTGTGCACAGTAGGTGAGAGCAATGGGGAAAAAAGGGAACAACTGGAACTAAACAACAATAAAAAAATTAATTAAAAAAATTAATTTAGTGAAGAGTATTTGGTGAACAAACCATTGGAGGGTGTCACTTTAAGGTGTCCCAAAACCTGTCAAATATATTTTGTCAAAGTTTGTTGGGCACTCTGATCCCTCCATGCTAAGGGTGCGAACAGCATTCTTTTACCACAAATTCCAAGGCCTCATTATTAGTTATTGGTATTCAATACCCCCTGCTTGCCCATACCGCAATCAATTAATAGTAAGCTATAAGGCAGTGATGGGCATGTCTCCAGCACTTAAACAACCCAGTCTCCTTCTCCACCCTAGTTGATTGCTTTTGGTTCAAAGGCAGAAAAAACCTTCTGACCCTCATGCCTGAACAGGGTTCTATACATCCTCATAGTCCTCTGATAAAAGCCTTGACAGGGCTCTTTCTTCAGGAAACCTATAGGTGTTAACCTTTTAAAATAACTCTGTACCATTTTCCAATTATTGTCCACTTACCAAAAAGTTCTGAAAATAATAGGTAATTACTATACACCTCTAAATCAGTTTCCTCTGAAATATATCATATTAACGAGGTAAGCAACTTTTATGAAATGTTAATTATGAAATTATTATGCAAGCAAACATTTGTTTTCTATTATTAGATTTTATTCCAATTTCGTGAATTTTTCCACTAACGTCCTTTCTCTGTTGCAGGACCCAAACAAGGAGACCCCATTGCATTTAGTGCAATTTGGTTTGCATTGAGCAACATCAAATAAAGTCGGTGTCCTCTAGAGACATCAGAACTCCACATTCTTAAACCTAAAGCTTTTAGGGAAAGGTAAGGCAAAGTAACTCCCATTATATGCCAACCTTCCACAGTAGCAAGATGAAAATAAATATTTAATTCAATTCTCAATCCAAAGTAATTTAAAGAGCCCTTTCTCATGCAGTAGCACCTTTTAACCGCAAACCTATTTTTATGGAGGGAACTGATTGGTATGATAACAAACGTGATTTTCCACATCCAGGAAATGTACCTTTGGCATTGAGACACAATTTTATTCGCTCTAATCCTGAGAATCATTCTCCAAGAGCAGGTTGCTACCCACTGCCTCTCTGAGCCAGCAGAGGTTCATATAACTGAGACAATTTTGAAAATTAAACATTATTCTAACATCATGCATTGAAAAGAAGCATGATATAAGTAAATTAGCCATTCTGCACATCTATGAGTGTATATAAGGTCATATATGATACAGACAAAAATGGTATGCACATTTAAATACTAAAGATAGGAGGGTTGATAACACAACATAGAAGTAGGACTATCTCTATGGGCAGCTAATGCCTGCTTCCCATTTTCTCACTCAAAGAGGAATCCATGCTATTTGTCTGGGATTTTAGATATATACTTAACAAGGTTTAAACACTCTGTGGAAGCACAGCTTGTGTGGTCTTAGCAGTATGATTCATCTCAACACAGTAATATGTGAAAGTAAGAATTCAGTGGTCAATAACGAAAAATAGGAATATGATTATTTTTACCCCACCATCAGTCTACTTCCAAGAGCCCATTGCTTTGGAAGCCCACAAGCTTTTGAAGATTCCCAACACTGTTAATCCATGTAATATCCACAGTAGACAAAACTTAAACAGATTTCATTTCTTTTTATGCAAAGGAAAGTATCTACATGTAGTGACTAGTTTACATTTTCTTCATGATTGGTAATTCCTCAAATTATAGAACTGGGATTCAAAGTAAAAATATTCTCTCTCTTTTTAGAATCCTCTTCTAACATCACTTAGATTATATATAGACTTCCACTTTGGGGGGAAAAAAGTATTCAAAGGAATATTCCAGGAAAACGTATGGTTTCTTTAATTACGCCAAATATTCCATGAATCTTTTTTGCATTTAGCCTACCCTTGCTGAGAGGCAACAATATGTATAGTACTTTCGTTTCCTCATTAAAAACCAAACAAAAAATGTTTCCTAACTTAACAGGAAAAAAATGTACAGAGCACTCACTTCTTTAACCGGGACTGAATTGTGGAGTAACTCCAACTTCATTATTTAGCTTTTGTTTACTGATCAAAACCATTTTGCTGTCTGTTTCATTTCCCACATACATCCCTCCTATTCTCTCTATGCTCACCTCCCAAAACATCTATGTCTTGACAAATAAACTCTTAGTTTGCTCATTTATGTATGCTTTAGTGTTTCTCTGTTTCTTATTATATTTCTGTGGGCTATTTCTATGTGCTGCATGTTAGAAAAGGTTTCAAGTATCTCAAGGAAATGAAAGAGAGGTGAGAAAGCTCATCTCCCAAATTAAAGATAATATTATTTGTTTCTTTTTCTAATCTACTACTAGAGGAAATTTATATAAATTTCTTAGCATGTTTCTAAGCACATTTGTGCCTTAAAGAAGTGCTAAATTTGATTCCCACATGACAGGGCTGGTTTCGTCATGTATGTTTGATCTCCCTTCTATATTGTACTAACTGTGCATCTATTCTGACATTATAAAAAATGAATTGAGAATAACTAAGTGGTGAATGAATGATGGAAAGGGATGGATAGGTTCAGTACATTGCTAGTCCTTCCTTCAAACTATTACCAGTAGTTACTTGGTTAACTGAAACTTATTTCAAACAAAATTGTTTTAGAAAGGAATATACATACATTTAAAGCATTTTAAAACTAAAACATATACATACACATTGATATGTTGAACATATTATATATGCTATGGGTTTTTTCCTGTATGTGATCAAGTCTGATGCCTTTATTTGAAAAATCCCCGTCATAATGCATTTTCACTTTCTGCTTCTTTAAAGGGAACATACACCCTTACATGGCAAGGTGGATAAAATACTGACTTAGTTTTAAAATTTTTCCCAATGCTGCCTATTTTTATCCTCCCAAATCAAGATTGATACCAACTTACTTATTAATAACTCATGCTTACAGACTCATACAGATATTCACCACTTTTTCGCCACAGCTTTTTTAAAATTCACTTTTTATCAATATACAAAATATTTTAAAAATTAGGTGTTTGCAATACTAAGCAGAAGTGCTACAATTAGGTTCATCTATGGCTTGGAAAACAGACAACTCAACTCTCTAAGAGAGCTCTGCACAGTCACCTGAGGGCACAATGGTAGGTGCCTTAGGTGTGACTAGTCAGTATTTGGGAGAGAAGCAAGGATGTCTGTGGATTAAGCAGATGATGAACTTCAGTGAGATCAACAGCAGTTAAGACAACCAAAACTGAGGGGGAAAAAGGGAGGGGTGGTAAGCGGAATATAAGAAATTTCTTTCCCCTCCTACTTTGGTTCAATGGATTGAGCCCAGGCCTGTGAACCTAAAGGTCACTGGTTTGATTCCCTACGAGGGCACATGCCTGGGTAGTGGGTCAGGTTGCCAGCTGTGGGTGTCTACCAAACAACCTATGGATTTTTCTCTCCCTCTCTCTCTCCCTTGTCTTCTCCTCTCTATGAAAATAAGTAAATAAAATCTTTTTCTTTTTTAAAAGAAATTTTTTTGGCAAGTTAGAACAGGATAATTTATATAAATAATGAACTTTTGTTACTTTTTGATTCTAGGAGCACACAATCATTAGAAATCGCAAACCACCTGCTGTAAGACATGTTGTACTCTGAAAAAATTCTTTACTGAGAATAATGTTTCTAATTGGTTCATTTTCTAATTTCAACTACAATTAATTACTTTAAGCAATTTCCCAAACACACCTAAAATGTCTTTTTCAAAAGATGTTCCTGAATTTGTAATATATACGTAGAGTTAAAAATAGAAAATTGACATCTTAACTTTCTCTCCTACTTTTTCTTTAACTTCTATTATTATTTCCAGATGTATAAATAACAAAAATAATGAAACCACTAACACTTGGCTCAACAAAAAGTTAAGATATGTTGGCTATGATGAATGAAATCTTTCACAAGTTTTTCTCTAGGAGATATCCTTCCTTTCTTTTTGCACAACTAAATGCATAATGCTTAGCAATTCTTATCAGAATTAAAGAATCTGGAAATATCCCCATCATTAACATACACCTTTAAGTTCCCCATTACTCAAATTATCTAGCAGCATTCTAAAAATACACCAACAGAAAATATATTCAATGAGAAGCACTCTTGCTAGGAGGCCCTATTTTTAGCAGCCACGTTACTGTTTTGAAATTAAAGATTGCTTCTATTACATAAAATGTTCATGCTTCAAAATATTCAGTTCTTCTTAAATGCCATCAATTTTTTCAGCATGTGCAACCCCAGAGGCATTTTCCTAACTACTGGGAATTATGAAAGGACGACTTTCCTTTGAAGGGCCATGATGCAATATCACACACATCAAGAACTAAACCTCATTTTTCACTTGGGCAGCATCATAGCAAGGTGCTTATTATCAACAGCCAAAGAAACAATGCCTCATTCTGCTTTTTGCTAAAACTTATGTTCCCTCTTATACCTGCAGGCTGCTATCACTCTGTCTCTGGTCACGTTACCATGGGCAGGAAATTTTTTTTAAAAAGAACATTTTATTAATTATATATTTTCCCTTTAAAAGGTCTTTTGGAAGGTCTTAAGGAATATAATGTTGCAGTTGTAAATTTAGGAAGACAAGGTCCAGCAATAGATTTCATGGGCTTTCATCCCGATTCGCCTTTAATTCACAGGGAACCTGAGAAGAGCTTTGGCAGGTGCGCCAGTACACAGAACAGGGCACTCATTCTCATTTAAAC